>JARYGA010007823.1:0-42310 GCA_030545235.1 Helianthus tuberosus | reverse complement strand
ATGATAGGTGGATAGAACTGCCTTCATATCATGTATCCATGGCCTGCAAAGGATAACGTTACAACACGATAAGCAATCAATAACACAAAACTTTTGATAAGAATGCAATCCTTCAATATAGATTGGGAGTTTGATGTCCCCCAATGTATTCTTTGTTTCTCCACTGAATCCCACAAGTACTGAGGATCTTGGGATAATATCGGACTCTGGGATATTCATTTTCTTGAGGACATCCAGCTGAATGATGTTCACAGAGCTTCCTCCATCTATAAGGATCCTGCGAACAAAGTGGTTAGAAATAAACAATGTAATTACGAGACCGTCATGGTGAGGATCCTGGATATCAACACGATCATCCTCATCAAAAGTAATGACTTTATCCTGGGTAATAACGGAGGTCCTGATGGGTCTGTCTCCATTATCCATCTTGGTTTCCTTAGCGTGTCTTTTTGCTGCTGAGAAGGATGTACCACAGATGTCTGATCCACCGGATATGAAATTTATGACTTGTGCATCTGCCGGAGGAGCAGGAGCCCTTTCCGGGATCCTTTCAGGATCCTGGGTTCTTGATTTCTTTCATCCCAAGAGTTCCTTTAAATGCCCCTTGCTCAACAAATAACCAATCTCCTTTCTAAGTGCAATACATTCTTCAGTGAGATGCCCAAAATCCTCATGATATGCACACCACTTGGATTTATCCTTTGTGGCAGCTGGTTTATCACTTTTCCTTGGCCACCTAGCTTTCTCACCTAGATTCTGCATCGCAAGGATTAGTTCATTGCTATCAACAGAGAAACAATATTCAGAAATAGGAGGATAATTCTCATCATCCTCTTCTTGTTCCACTGCGTGCACATTCTGATTATCAGATCTGTTATAAGACTTGGATTTGTTGTTCCTGAAGTAGGATCCTTGCTTATCCTATTTGGAGGATCCTGTCAATCTGTCCTGGATCCTTTTGTCATCCTCTAGGCGGATGAACCTAAGGGCCCTAGTCCTTACTTCATCAAGATTCCTGCAAGGTGTCATAACAAGATCATCATAGAATAATGAATCCCTAAGCAATCACATTTTAAAGGCTTTAACAACCGTAGCTATATCCAAATTGGGAATGTCTAAGGATTCTTTACTAAACTTAGTGATATAATCTCTAAGTGATTCATTTTGACCTTGTGTGACCCTATATAGATCACTAGTTAATCGTTCAAACTTTCTGCTACAAGAGAATTGACTATTGAACAAGTTAACTAAATTAGCAAATGAAGTAATAGAGTAAGGGGGAAGACTTAGCAGCCATTTAAGAGCAGATCCTGTAAGTGTGGATCCAAATCCCTTGCATAGACATGCTTTTTTCAATCTTTCAGGAATTGGATTGATCTCCATCCTCTCCCTGTACTGAGCTACATGCTCTTCTGGATCCGTTGAACCATCATATAGCTTCATTGATGGTATCTGGAATGTTTTAGGTATCTCAGCATCACACAAAGGTGGTGCAAAACGAGATATCCTATGGCTACCATCCGCAATCTCAGGAATAGGTTTAACCACTCCTGTTACACTGGATATCATATCCTTAAGCTTCTGCAGTTCCTTAGCCATGGCCTGATTGATACCTGTATCCTGCATAAAGCCATGGTTAGTGTTATATAAATTATTAAAAGTGTTACCTCCCACAGGATTCGAGTTTGGAATTGCGGATGTTTTGTTGAGAGTCAGTGAGAGCGGTTGTATGAATGTGTGTGTAGCCAAAAATAGCTAAGTGTCTCTAAAAATAGCTCGCTACCCCTTTACAAATAGAAAATATCAAGCCTAACTAACATTCCGCAAAAGGTGCAAGTCTTCCACTACTCCACAACGTCCATTTCTGGCCAAACACGTGCAGAATATAATAAGAATATTCTCCAGGAATGTCGCCAAGACTCAGTCCAAGTTGATATTCCTGCAAAACATTTACGAATTCAAAGTAGACAATCGTTAGTACTGGGATCCTTATAGTTATCCCTGATCCTGATCCTGATCCTGCAACACTTCTGAGGATCACTACTTCAGACAGAATTGAGGATCACTAAATCCAACAGCAAATAAGGATCACTGGTCATTTAGAAATCCACCCCTAACAGTAGGATCCTTCTACTACATTGCAGAGAAAGAGAGACATGGAAGATTTGGAGCTTACTTGCTTAACCAAGGATTGCTAGCTACCTGATCTACAATGAATGAAAGTTTTGGAGATTGGAAGCATCAGCTAAGGGGGAGTCTGTTGATGTCAGAAACTGTGTAGCTGACGCTATCCAAAGACCAAAAGAACACAAGATGTTTGAAGACAAAGTTACACTATGAAGCTATTGTCAAGGGGGAGTCTGTTGGTGCATATTCGGTGACAACAGCTTAATAGTTTGATTATTTAGTCTTTGGATATTTTGTATTGGGCTTAGCTTATTGGTTAGTAAGTTTATTGTTGTAATGGGCTTGGAAAATGGCCTAGTCCATGTAGGAAGCCCAGTTAACAGACATGTGGTATATAAACATGCTTTGTGATTAGGGTTTTGAGTGGTTAGAGAATTTTAGAGAGAGAAAGTAGAGAGAGAGAGAGAGAGAGAATTCGAAATTGAGTTTGTAGCAAGATCACAGAGATAGGTTGTGAGGTTGTGAGGTCTTGAATTGATTGTAAACTGCAAGTTGGATAATCAATAGAAGACCCATTTGATTGTGAAATTCTGTTTCTACTCGTTTCTGTAATAAATCTGATCTAGAGGATTCCGCACTCTAGGTTGGATAAACAATTCTGTGAAAGATGCATATACGAAATAGGGGACCTACAGGCACAATACAGGGAGAGAATGGAAATTAACCCCAATCCAGAAAGGTTAAAGGAAGCCTGTCTTTGCAAGGTTTTCGGATCCACACTAACTGGATCAACTTTGAAATGGTGGCTGTTTTGGTCAAAAATAAAGCAAGGATAATGCAACCAAATCTTTTGTTGTGAGGTGTGATGCTTGAATCTATGAACAATTGTATGAACAACTTGCAAATCAAATAAAGAGATGACACAAGGATTTATAGGAGGAAAAAGCCCTTGATCTAGAGTTGATCTCCGGCATAAAAAACCTCGGGTGATGGAAACTACCGATCACCAACTAAGATTAATCAAAAGGTTGATACAACTCGGGATGATAACAAGCTTGTTACAAGGATCACTAGTGTGCAATGTGCAAGAAATGTACGAAATCGCCAAGTAAACTGTCGAGAGCTGTTCGAGTGTTGTTACGAGAGGGTGTGTTTGCTAAATTAGACAAGTGTATCTACTCAAGCTTGTTATCCCCAATTTAAAATTAGAAATAACTAAACTAACAAACTATCCGACAATTGTGCAAGCTCCCCACGATCTCCATAACGTTCACAAGAGCCAAGCATGTGCGGAATATTGAGGGAATATGCTCCACGAATATCGGCAAGACCAAGTCCATGCATATACTCCTGCAAAACGAGCTCACATACAAGGTAGACAATCGTTAGTGTAAGGATAACAATGAGGATCCTGAATCCTGGTCCTGCAACATATTCTGAGGATCCTGAATTCAAACAGAATTAAGGATCCGTGATCCTGGAAGTACTTGAGGATCCTTGATCCTTAGGATTGGAAAATCCTCCCCTAGCAATTGCCCCCAAAATATAAGGAGTAAAGTGTAAATTAGCGAGTTATATTTTTTTATCTTATCTGCAACTGACTAACGGGTATATAGCCGTTAGGATCGAACTAGCCGTTACCGATCATACGTCATTGAAGCGACATCCCTACAGAATCATCATTATAAATTCAAGTTAGAGATAAGGGTTAGGAAGCATTTAAATTTGTGCGTTACACCCTTTAAATCCTCATTCAAAGATTAAGCAGGTACTTCTCTCTCCTTTATCTCTTCTCCTTCTTACTCTGTTCCTTCTTTCTTTACCATCATCCATGACCAAGATGATGTTGAGATCTTCACCGGCTAAGGATCATCAAAAGGATAGCCCTCTAAAGAGCCAAGGAATCATCAAAGATTCTCTAAAGGAACGCTGCTGCTTTACTGATCCTGAGATCGACAGGATCCGTCATTGTTTTTCGGCGAACACTGTTTTCAAACCTTTTGACCCTACCGCCTTGAGTGACTTCGTTTCTGAAACTTTGGTTGCTTTCCCGGTCACCCCATTTCTAATAGGATACTCCTTTCTTTTCCCTGCTTTTACCCAGTCTTTCTTCTCCCTTACCGGCATATCCTATATCCAGGATATGCCAATGATGTGGAGGGTTTTATTTACCCTTGAGAGGATCATTGAGTAGGAAGATATAGAGTTGGGAATGTCGGAACTTGCTGAATTGTACAACCTTGTGAGCCATGGTTCACACCGCTTTTTATTCAAACACAAACCCGGTGAAGAACACCCAATCCTCAAGACCACCAAAAGTGACACTAAGTGGAAGAAACGTTTTTTCTTCGTCATGAGGGATTCTATCCCAGATGGGAAGGATCTCCCCAGAAAATGGGCCACTCATGGTAGGATAGAGGATCCTTATAGAAGGATCATAGGATAACCCTATTTCTGTTGAGGATCACTAACATCTTTTTGTTTCTTTTGTGCAGCTATCTCTGTTTCTCATATCATTTCATCACCTGCAACAAAGGAGAGGATTGCTGCTTTCCAGAGTCTTGATCCTGCAGTAAGATCATTTCAAGCAAACACCAAGGAGTCTCAAGAAGTATCCTCAGGCTCAGTCACAATGTCAAGTAAGTATCCGAGTTTGTATATAATTAAATGTTGAAATGTAAATAAACCAAGAATAGTTATCTGTTGTTTTGGATTGATAGGTGCTGGAAAATCCTCAAGGTTAGCCACTCGCTTCAGTGTCAGTGATCTTAACACTGTCACTGCCCGCTCCGGGAAGAAGAAAACTGCTGCCAACCCCATCGTTCTGGTGCCAAAGCCCACTACCTCCAAGGGTAAAGGAGGAAAGAAAAGGAAGACCACCGAGGCTGATGACCTGGAAGGCTTGCCTCTCATCCGCCACCAGTTCCAGGAATACTTTGCTGATGTAAGGATCACTAACTTTGCTTCATTATCCTGCCCAGTTCAGGATCACGGATCCTGAACTTTACCTTGTCTTTTTGCAGAAATTTGCCGAGGTCGAGATGCTGTTTGATGCATATGTTGAAGAGACCGAGCAGAAGCATCAGGACTTCCAATAGATCTTCTTGGCTAAGGATGAGACCATCTCTCGCCTTGAGAAGGATCTGAACTTGGCAAAGCAGCAGGTGGTCATGGCCCAGATAAATGCTGATCATGAGAAGCATGAGCTGCTGGAGGATGCTAAAGTTTCTGCTGCCATCACCATGTACAAAATCAAGCTGTAAATGGCCCAGGAGGCTGAGGATCCTGACTTCGACAGGACCACTTGGGACAAGGAGGACTGGAAGGCGAAGCTGGCTGAGCTAGATGATGAGGAGGAGGCTACCGAGGTCTTGGCGATTGAGGCAAGTGGCAGCGGGAAGGAACAAGCTGGTGGTGATGATGCTGGTGGTGATGCAGCCAAGGTGTAAGCTGCAGAAATGGGCGATGATGGATATTTCTAGACGCGGTCGGATCCCATTTTTTAGGATTTGGTAGTGGTTTTTTGGTTATGGTGTTTTGAACCATGATGGTTTGTAATAACAAAACAATAGCTATTAGGGTTGAGGATCATGGATCCTTTGAAAAATAGGTAGGATAATAGGTGGAGGGATCCTCTGTTTGGGGGATAAAACCACTTGTAATCCTGCCATATTTTATTTCCAGCACTTTTAAGACCTGTTAACAATGGACACCCTTTGCCAACCCAAGTGGACGGCCCACGTATTGCTGGTAGAAACTTGGGTTAGCAATTTAGACAACCTTTAATGGTTTAACATTTTGTGAATAAATAAAACTTTAATCTTTTGGCAATGCATTGTGTTGTTATTCTTGTTAATTCTTCATTTTTCAACTGTTATGATATACTTTCTTTGAATTCATAAGTAAAGAATAAAGGTTTAATAATGTCAAAAAGTTTTAGGATATTATCAAGGATCAAATATCCTATAATCGATAAATGCAAAAAAGTAGTACAGTTTAAGGATCATAAATCCTGTTGTCAAAGGATAAGGGTCACATATATAAACAATGAATAGAATTAAGGATCATACCTGAGAATCCAAGTTAGGATCCTAAACCTTTAACATTTACCATCAGGATAACCAAAAGGCAAACCTTAGTAGAAGGTAAGGATCAAGGATCCTTGGCTGTTTAGCTTTAAAAACCTGAAATGGAACATAACTTGGGACTAAGCCATTATAAGAAAAGAGTTAGCAACTGGGGACAAGCCCAACAATTCTGGGGACAAGCCCAATATACTGGGGACAAGCCCAAAAAACTGGGGACGAGCCCAAAAAACTGGGGACGAGCCCAAAAACGTGGGGACAAGCCCAAAGGATCTTGTGTAAACTGGAGTATGACCCTCACTGGCGACTATCCAAACTTAGTGACATGAAGATGCCAAATCCTTAGCTAACGTGAAAACGTTAGAAACCTTAGGAACGGTTGTATGGTACGTCTACCATTATACGTAGGATCCCGGATACAGCAAGTACAATGAAATTGTCAGCCCCTAAAGCGAGTACTGGTCCCATTGCCATGAACTTTACTAGGATCATCGTGCGCTACTGGCGAAACTGGGGACATGCTCAAATAACTGAGGTCAAGCCCAAGTAACTGGCGTCAAGCCCAAATAACTGGGGTCAATCCCAAATAACTGGGGTCAAGCCCAAATAATTGAATACTTCTGTGGATACTCAATCCTTCGTTAAGGATACATGAACCTTCTACAAAACTCAGAATCAAGTGAAAGGAGGATAAAGGATCCAGGATCCTTTTCCCTGTATATAGGATAATTAAAGAATGAAATAGTTTGAGATTAGATCATTACCAAAATGAGGATAATCCATCCTCTAAGGATCCTTCAAGGATGTGGATCATGAATATTTCTAAGGATCACAAATCCTTATCACATGAAGTATTTCTTCAGGTGGACAACATTCCAAGCTCTTGGTAGCAAATCACCTTCCATTGTTAGCAATCGATATGCCCCCTTTCCAGCCTCAGCTTCAATCAGGTAGGGGCCTTCCCACTTTGGTGCCAACTTTCCATCAGCAGGATTTGTGGTATTCTGAAATGCTTTCCTTAATACCATATCACCAACTTGGAACTTCCTGATCCTGACATTCTTATTGTAGGCTCCAGCCATCCTTTGTTGATAACTAGCTATCCTTATCCTTGCCAAATCCCTGAGTTCTTCTATAGTATCCAAGTCTTGAACCAAGTTTTCAGCATTTCCTTCAGGATCACGAATGCTTGTTCTTGCAGTAGGAACCACCATTTCTGTAGGGATCACTGATTCTGCTCCAAATACCAATGAAAATGGAGTTTGGCCAGTAGCATTCTTGGGAGTTGTCCTATCAGCCCATAGTACATAAGGTAGTTCTTCTGCCCATTTTCCTTTCTTGGATCCAAGCTTCTTCTTCAAGTTGTTGATGATGATCTTGTTGGATGATTCTGCCTGACCATTAGCTTGTGGGTGGACTGGTGTTGATGTTATCATCTTAATCCCCCAGCTGTCACAAAAGTTAGTAGTTCTACTCCCAATAAATTAGGATCCATTATCAAAAACAATTTCAGAAGGGATACCAAATCTAGTAATAATGTTTCTTTTGATAAAGGATATCACTTCTTTTTCTCTGACTTGAGCAAAAGCTTCAGCCTCTATCCACTTGGACAAGTAATCAGTCATAGAAAGCGTGAACACTTTTTCACCAGGTGCCTTGGGAAGTTTACCAACTATATCTATCCCCCATCTCATGAATGTCCAAGAAGAGGGTATAGAATGCAAGAGCTCTACTGGTTGGTGAAGGATGTTACTATCTCTCTGACAAGGATCACACTTCTTGGCATAATCCACAACATCCTTCTTCATAGTAGGCCAATATCTCTCTGGTTGGTTTCCACAATCTCCGTCATGAAAATCCTTTAGGACCTCTTGGATTTCAGGATCCTCAATGCATCTTAGATATGGTCCTGCAAGAGATCGTTTATATAACATGTTATTCAATATTGTAAACTGAGATACCTTAATTTTGAAAGCCCTGGGGTTTTGTCCTGTAGGAATCTCTCCATGTTGGATATATCTCATGATTGGATGGATCCATGATCCTAAATGAGATTTTGTATCATCACTAGGGATGAATGCATAATCCTCTCCTATATCCATGGCTACATGATCCTCAATAGCGGGGGTTAGGATGTGGATAATAGGGATCCTGATATCCTCTTGAATCTTCAAGGATAATCCTAGATTGGCCAATGCATCAACCTCTGCATTCTCTTCCCTTGGTACCTGTGTAAAACTAAAGGGAACAAAAGAGAGTGCCAATTCTTTGACTATCTCTAAATATTTGATTAGCTTTTCACCTTTAACAGCATAGGATCCATTAAAGTGATTAGTAATTAACAATGAATCTACATGTACCTCAAGATACATGATCCTCATATGCTTGGCAATTTGCAAACCAGATATCAAGGCCTCATATTCAGCCTCATTATTAGTAGTTTGAAACTCACAAGCTATGGAGTGGGGTATTATTTCCCCCTGTGGCGATTTTAGTAGTATTCCAAGTCCTGTTCCTTTGACATTAGAGGCTTCATCAGTAAAGAGTATCCAAGGATCCTTAGTCTCTTCCAGCTGTTGGACTTCTAACTCAGCTTCCTTTTGCAAGTCACTACTAAAATCTGCCACAAAGTTAGCTAAGGCTTGGGATTTGATGGCAGTTCTTGGTTCATATCATATGTCATAAGCACTAAGCTTCACTACCCACTTAGCCTTCCTTCCTGACATTTCAGGTTTCCTGAGGACATTCTTAATTGGAAAATTAGTCTTAACAATAATGGCATGAGTTTCAAAATAATGTCTTAATTTAGTAGATGCCATAATTAGTGTAAGGATAAGTTTTTCTAAATGTGAATACCTGGATTCAGCATCAAGCAAACTCTTACTTACATAATAAACAAGATGTTGTGTACCTTCGTGATCCTTGAAAAGGACCACACTTACTGCTTTAGAGGATACCGCCAGATATAAGGATAATATATCCCCCTTTTCTGGTTTCATCAAGGCAGGAGCTGAGGATAGGTAATCCTTAAGGTCTTTGAGAGCATTTTCATGCTTTTCAGTCCACTCAAATTTCTTGTTCTTTCTCAAAATGTCATAGAATTCCTTGCATTTTTCTGATGATTTGGATATGAACCTGTTCAAGGCTGCGATCCTGCCTGTCAATCTTTGCACATCCTTGGCATTGGCAGGATATTTGATATTCACAATAGGCTTAATTTACTCTGGACTTGCTTCAGTGCCTCTTTTTGTCACCATATAGCCTAGGAATTTACCTACTTTAACACCAAAGTGACACTTGGAAGGATTTAGTTTCATATTAAATTTATCAAGGATATCGAATGCTTCCTCCAAGTCTCTAAGGTGATCCTCAGCATTCTTGGACTTAACCACCATGTCATCTATATAGACTTCCATAGTGTGTCCAATTTGTTCTTTGAACATCATATTGACTAGCCTTTGATAAGTAGCACCTACATTCCTCAGTCCTAATGGCGTAGCAATATAACAATATATACCAGTTGGGGTCGTAAAGGCTGTATCCTCTTGATCAGATGGTTCCATCTGAATTTGTTGAAATCCAGATGAAGCATCCATAAAAGTCAACAACTCATGACCCGCGGTAGCATCCACCATGTAACATATGTGCTTGTAATCATTGTGAAAAATTCAGTTATCAATAAAACAATGTTATTTGATCCCAATGTTTGTTTGGTTATGTTTTACATTTTTCATGTTTTGACTTTTATTCAATTTCAAACTCTATATCACTTTCTGGAGAGTTATACGCAAACTGGTGCGTAAACGTAATCATTTTAATGCGAAAAATACTCCAGAACACCAACATATACTTAACATACCTTAAATAACCTTTACATAACTTAGAAATAAGTTTTGAAGGCTTTGGTATGGCAAAAACAAGTTAATTCGCTTACAGGGACTAAACTTGACAAACTGCGAAAGTATGCCAATTTGAACTGTAACGAACATTCTGGAACATGACCATAAGTTAAACACACTTTAAATATCCTTTATATAACTTAGAAATAGTCTTTGAGGGGTTCGGTGTGCTAAAATAAACTTTTGGCTCATTCAGGGACTAAAAGTGTCAAAAAGTGCACAAGTTTGCATTTTCGCGCATAACTTACGTTCTGAATACTTCCGGACATCCAAAAATTTATGTAAGCCCTAAAATATTTTATTTTAGTGTTTGGCATAAGAAAAATCCATTCGCCGCGTCATTTGGATCGTTTTTCACGCTTGTGCGCATTCCGTCGTAATTAAGCGAACATCGCGATCGTACGACCAAACGAACTGACATCCGACATATTTTTGAGCATGTTTCATGTCCACAATGTTTAGGCATCATTTTAGGGCCTTAAAGTTGGCTTAACGGGCCTTAAACATGTTGGAAATGGCCTTAAACCACAACAGGGACCTAAAGTGTCATTTCTGAAAGTTGTTTCTGATCAGGACACCCAGGCGGCCCGCGTAAGCCCAGGGTGATCCTTTACGCGGCCCGCGTCAGGCTCCCAGACCAGATTCAATGTATTAACAGCCTGTTAACATCCCTTCAAACACCCCAAAGGCCAATGCCACATGTCAAACTCTTGTGGTGGGGGCAAAATGAGTTACCACAACATTCAGACAAGTGTACAGGTGAGATCGAGGCACGTTATCCAAGAAACGATCCTAACAGTTCAAAGAATTCTATAAATACCCACCTCAACTTCACTCATTCCTCACAAGAATCTGATTTGAGAAGCTCTAAGTTGAAACCATTGTTTCATACCTGAGCTACTTGAATCAAGATTAGCATTCGGGGACCCTTTGTAAGTATTCCTTCGTTCTTTTATTTCTTTTTGAGTCCGAAAGTCAAACTTTGTTTGACTTCCTACATTGACCAGTTTATGGTCAATGCAAAGTTCGTTTGAACTTCGCAACGTGAGCGTAATCACGATGGTTATAGTCCCTTGTGACTATGCCTACTGATTACTACGTTGTCTAGGGTCGTAAGGGTAAGCGATCTAATAAATCGCTTATACCTTCTAACCCGACCCATTTGGTTGATCATTAGGATCCGACCAAACACATTAGGTGACCATAGTATATAGGGAATAAACTTCCGAGGTTATACCTTATGGTCGCTTCGTTTAAGTAGTTGTATGATAGGTAGTTTATATGCCTTAGGTAAATTACCAAAATACCCCTTTGATGCCAAAATTCATTTTAAACATATGTAACATAACCTTTGACATCTAAACTGATTTGACAACACTATTAGACATGTTAAGGCATATGTTACTTGTCATAGGACTAGTTAAGCGGTCCGAACGCGTTTCACGCGAACGACGCGTTAAAGTAGCATAAGCTACCTAAACGGGTCGTAATGGGTCGTAAGCACTTAGGTTAGGTTTCATTTAGTATGTAGGCTTTGTTAAACCATATTACATGAGTTCTCATTTTCATTTGGTTTACAAGCCCTCATTGTCACACCCCTATTTTCCACGTGTCACCGGTGGGCCCGGTGGGGAGTATAGTGACGTAGTTGGTATCATCATAGACAAACCACACAATATAATAATGCACAGTGGAAGCAAAAGATAGATTCATTTCAACTTTAAATAAAATGTAATAATAAATATCACGAGTAGTTGAAACGGATCCACAGGCGGATCAAAAACAAAATAAGATATTGTTCAACAGTTTATTTGTAGTCCAAGCTGCGTGACTTATTGTGGACGCTCTAGAAGCCTGCCAGCCTATTACGTGTAGTACCTGCACTTAATCTTTTTGGGAAAAATACGTCAGTTTACACTGGTAAATACAATTCAACTGACTCATTTTAAAAAGGTTGAAAATTGATTTAAATGCACAAGGCACAAAACATTTTAATTAACTTGGGTCAATTATTTAATATTATAATCATGTGAACGAATTACATGTTACTTGCGTTCAGTAGCCCGGATCTTGTCCGGGTTAAAGATCAATAGACACACCACATAAATGAGTTATACACTGACGGGTGTACGCCTACACCCCGTGCTCTGGTCGTGGCCATCTCGTAAGATGATGCCAAGGATATCCGGGACATGGTCATTAACCCCCTAAAGGCTTAAAGTAAGCAAGACTGTTTAAACGAGCCAAACAAACTATTCAAACTAAACACCCAAGGATGTAGGATTTGACGCTCGATCAAGCGGTATATTATATACCGTAACCCAAGCCCGTATTGGGAAAATAAGTCAAAGAGTATTTACCTGAGTAAGTATCAAACACAATCAAGAGAAATGCAAGTAATCTTTTACTGGTGCTCCTATTCTGGAACAAAGGTTTATAATAACCTATTAGATTTCTAACGGGTCTTTATTTAAGCCTAAGCCTAGACCGGTTAGTTTTAATGACGATACGGTTCACGCACGATTAAGCGAAGACCGGATGAAATGTGAATTTGACCCGACAAGTTTGAAGACTTGTATAATATGGGTTTAGTAAACACATTCTGGATTTTGAGACAAAAATGATAATGTTTGACCCGTTTCGGTCAATTTATGCAAACTAGTTACATAAACCGAACCGAACGCGAAAAGAGCGTTACGGGTGACCATAAGAGACATATGCAAGTTCCCTGAGTTAATATGCTCCAAATATGTTATAATATCAGCAAGATATTTTCTATTATGCCCGGAATGTAATTAAACTCAACTTATGCCTTATAAGGGCATTTTGGTCATTTAAAAGATTATAAAAGGGTTAAATTGGAAATCTGAGTTTCGGGTCTGAATCATACAGTAAATATACTTAATTTGTCTTATTATAACAGTAGGGTATGACCCATATACAAAACTTATCATTTAAAATCAAACTATGCACCGTAGGGGTATTTTAGTAATTTCACAAGGGCTAAAAATGTCAAAACTGGAAATCTGAGTTCAAAAACTTATACTTACTGTTATTATATGAAAATATGCTAAATACATCAGTAGGTATGAATCTTATGTGTTTAATACGAGTATAACGCTTACTATGCGCTAAAAACGCTAAAAATGCGATTTAGAGCCGTTTCCGGGTTTTCAAAAGAGAGCTGAGATTTTTATATTTCCAGAGTGCTCAAAATAATTTATTTAACAAATAAAATCAGTAGAAAAAGGTTTGGGGTCAAAAGGACTTATAAAACTCATTTTATGGCTTAAACGGTCAAAACCGGCATTAACCGAATCGACTTAGCGACGTATGATCCGATCAGCCAAAAATTAAATAAAAATCTTCGAAAATCCCAGAATATTATATAACATCAGTGGGTAAAAATTTTTATATCGAAAAGTGGCCTTAAATAGGTTATACGCTAAATGCGCCGTTTATTTAACATAAAGATATAGTTTTACGATATCGGCCATAACTCAAAATCTGGACCACCAACTGATCTCAAATTTTTGGTGCAAGTTTATAAATTAGTAATAAAGATTTCTACTCTTTCACTTTTCCAAAAATCACGTTTTATATCAAAAAGGGCAAAATAGTCAACTTTTAAGCATAATCGGAAACATGCATATGAATCGGTTAAGCATAGACTCAAGATGTAAAAATTCCAGAGAGTTAAACTAAAATAAAAATGGTCAAAAATACACTCCAATACAGATCTCAAACATGCATGCACGGATCCGAATCGATAGTCTACGAAAAAGTCGTTTTATAAGACTTTCGGTTCCGATCCGAGTTTATACTAAAGATTGTCGAGTTGATTATGAAAAAAAAACATTCTTATATTCATTATAAGTTATTTTTGATGATCAAACTGATTGCATGTCATCTACATTACCATTTATGCTATATTTCGCAAAAACGATTTCTGTTGACTTTTTAAGAACATCTTTGACTCGACAAATAGCATGCTTAGAGTGGGAATAAGAGAATACCCTTTTGAGGGTTTGTTTCCCACATAAATACCAACTTATAAGTGGTTTTAATTTGAGAAATGACAGAGCCAAACTCGTTTAATCGAAAAGTCAAACTATATGAACAACGGTTTGACTTTTAACTAATAATCAAAGCAAGAACGAATTATAAACTGATATGGAAGCTTACAAAGGTCCTAATGAAGCTTAGTTAACACTTAGAGGCTGCCTTGTCGTTCAGAAATGCTCCAGAAGTTGCCTTGAGAGTTTTGCAAGTTGTGGGTGTTCTTGTTACTATCACAAGAACTCAATAAAATGGAGCTTTGATCAGAATTTATGGACAAATCAGATGTTGTAGGAGCCTCACAAGTGTCCAAGACATGCATGCTCATCTATTGGTGAGAAATGGAGGTGATCCCAGCTGTTTTGCACTAAAAATTCGGACCAAACAGCCCCTGATCGCAAAAAGCTGCACCTGGGGTTGCCAAACTTTAATTAAAAATGGCAGCTTTGGTCCCTGTCTTTGCATGCGAGGTTTCGGCTATTTATTTTGACTCGTAAACCCCCAAACTTGGTTTTTAAGAACCTTGGGACATTTACCAACATGGTAATGTCCTCGGATAACTTTGCGCTCACCCGAAAAGCCATGAAATTCGACGTTGACGCTTTTAGCCCCTCAAGTACGGTTTTGGCCATAACTTTCTCATACGATAACGAAACTTCATGAAATTTTTACCACATATTTTGGTGAGTATATTTTAGCATTACAAAGCTTCGGGGCTGCCAAAAGTTCACTCAGAGGTATAAATTCAACATGTTGACACTTTTAGTCCCTATAGTTTGTAATTCCTCACTTTCGTGCATTTTCCGCTTCGTATGATCCATGAACCATCCGTTTAAGGTTATAAACATTATGTAGGGTTATCATAGAGTCTATTTATCCATTGTTGACACTTTGAACCCTTACGTTCCATAGTTTTCACTGTTTGTCAACTTTAGTCCCTCTAAAGTATGTTTTCGCATATGTAAAGCTTATGACACGTGTCAATGCATTATTGGACGTAAATTTTCGAGGTGTTACACTCATTCTATCCGATCTTCCGATATAGGTACGATTTATTTACATAGTTACCTATATTAGGTGCTGTTTGATTCCGTGATCTCTAGCATTGCTTGGTGGTTATCTTAGGACTTTTGAGCAATCTTAAGTGAGTACATAGACCCCTCTTTTACTGTTTTCCAAACTGTTTTGGGGTGAAACACATGTGCCTACTTGTTACTTTCATGCTTTCCATGTTTTCACATCATATACCTACTATGTTCGTTTGTACATTATAGTACATGATTTAATTACATTTCATGCTATGGATGCCCATTGTGTGCGTACTTAGTACATCGCTTTACATTACATTGCATGCTATGTATGTCCATTATGTGCATACTTAGTACATCGTTTTCCATTACATTTCTGCTATGTATGTTGACTGATAGCATGCTAGCACATTGATTTACATGACTTTTCTGCTTTGTATGTTAACTTAGCATACTTAGTACATTGTTTTCATATGACATGTATACAATTGCTATAACATTTGGTTTGCACAAATGAGACTTATATACGTTCATTAACATTAGCTACGCCGCTCGGTAGTAAGTACTGGTACCATAGGACTTGACAAATCCCATTCCTGACATCTCGGGTTTGTTTGGATGTAAGGAATGACTGAATCCGAAAACATTTCTTTTGATAACCTTGACTGAAAGGGTTATCCGACTGTCTCAAGGCTTGAATGTATGCGTTAACTTACCACATAAATGTTTGTACCAATGTAACATGCATTACTTGGCAAAACATAACTTTTTGATATATTCAAAATACTTTGTTTTGTACATTTCTACATTTGGATTATGTGACAATACTTTACTTACAATACATAACATTTGATACACATTACTTGACTAGTTTTGGACTTATAAACATTTGACATGACTTATACAAGGACTTTTGACTATTGGTTTAAACATAGACTTTATACATTGGTGGTTTGTTTAAGTGACTTAAGTAACGAGATGTGAGTAATATGATACAAGCATGGTGGATACGTCGCTGGTATTTCCTATATATAAGTGTTTGTATTATATTACATATCATAGCGTTATTTAAATAATTCAATTTGGACTTATAAATTTTACACAAGTAACACGATTTTCACAAGACTTTGGTTTACAAACAATTTACTTTATACAACTCATTTTACTTGGTTATACATTTAACCATACATTATTCTTTTATTTATACATATCATTCGATCTTATCGCTTTTTAAATAACTTACAAACAAAACAATTTACAAGGTTCATGACTGACTTTTACTAAACAACTTTTTCTTAAACTTAAGTCATGAATCCTATTTTCACAAAACCTATGTATCTCACAGGCATTTTTATGCTGACGTACCTATTTTCACATGTGTTTTCAGGAGCTTTTGCGTAGGACGATGATTGTGACACTAGGGCGGACCTGTGCCTTAGAGACTTAAAATGAAGATAGACATAGTTTAATTATGTTATAAACTCTTTGATTCCTGTTTAAAACAATGTAACTCTTATGTTGATAAATAAAATACAACTTTGTTTGCCATGGTTATGAAACAATTAATTCTGTTGCAATACTCCCCGACGTTTTCCGCCACGTTTTGTATGTTATACGTGGTCGGGGTGTGACAGAAGAGTTGGTATCAGAGCCAATGGTTATAGGGAATTAGGTTATTAGTAATGCTTTGACCTAGACTATAACCTTTCTAGGACCCTAACACAAATTATCTTGTGTTTAGATCTTAAAACATGCATATCACCTATCCTTAGGTGATTATCAAAACAAGAACCCAATTTTCCGAAACGATTTTTGAAAAACAATCTTCTGTTTTTGAATGAATTATTGTAAGGTTTTGAACCCTCTATTGTAAGGTTTTGAACCCTCTGTTATAAGGTTTTGAACCCCTTTGAGTTTTCAAAATCTCGTCAAGGTTTTGGGTTTTAAATAATGTGAACACGTGCAAACTGGAAGGGTGAATGCCTGTACCCTGGGTTTTCTGTCTAAGGCTAGAGTGTTCATACAAATCCACATAATCGGACCAGTCACTCTTACCTGGGAACTCTTGGGGTGAGTGTTCACTTATAGGCGAGCATGTCTTCGCGATACATTAATTTTGACCCATTTACTTTGATTAAGTCACTGTGTGTCGTTTGTTTGCTTTGTGATGCGGACAAATGACCACCATCTTTGCTTTTGTTGATTTTGTTTCATCTCATTCTCTTCATCCAATCATCTCACTCGTTTCCTTTCATGTTTCCTCTTTTAGAATGCCTCCTCTATGCGAAAACCAGATAGCGACTGCCGAACTGGCAGAAATTATTGCGCAGCAGATGGCTGCTCAATTCCTAAACTTCTTTGCTAAATGGAACCAAGCCAACAACAACAACAATGCTCTATGCAAATTCAAGGATTTTAACTCGGCTAAACCACTCAAGTTTAGTGGTTCTGAGGGAGCGACTGTGCTTCTTCAATGGTTCGAGAGCATTGAGAATACTTTCCGCCACGTGCAGTGTCCTGACAATCGCAAGGTCGAGTTTTCTTCGAGTGTGTTTTAGAAGAGGGCTCTCACATGGTGGAACGGGGTTATGAGAGACCGTGGTGCAGAAGTTGCTCTAGCACAGACTTGGGCTGAACTTAGAGCTCTTATCATGAGGGAGTTTTGTCCTCGTCATGAACAGCGAGCTTTGGAGAGAGAGTTCGATGACTTGAAACAAGATAGTGGTGAGCATCGGGCGTATACTGATAGGTTTGAGGAGCTGAGTCTGCTTTGCCCGACTATGGTTACCCCACTCTACAAGGCTATCGAAAGGTACATCGACGGCCTACCTGACTCAGTGCAAGACATCATTACTGGTAGTAACCCTGCCACACTCCGTCAGGCGATCGAGTTAGTAGCGACATTCACTGAGTCGCAGGTTCGAAAGGGAAAGCTGCATAAAAAGGGTGACAAGGGTAAGAAGCAGGCGTCTGACAAGGAAGATAGCAAGAAAGGTCAAAACAAGAAGGGAAAGAATTCTGGTTCCTCAAAGGGTTATAAGAAGCGAAAGGCTTCCCAAAACTATGTCGTTACTGCACAGGCCCAAGCTGCACCAAATCAGCCTGCGCAACCACTAGCCAAGAAGCCATATCTTGGCACTGCGCCTTTGTGCAACAGGTGTAACGGCGATCACCTACCACATCTCCAATGTCGTCATTGCACCAACTGCGGAAGAATTGGTCATCTTGCTGCCACTTGCCGCATTCCTGCTAATCAGAACCAGGCAGTTCAGAACCAAGCCCAACAAGTTGCTCAGCCTCTTGCTCAGCAACAAGGTCAAGCTGCACGACCTCATTTTCCTCCTGGTTCGTGCTACAATTGTGGGGATCTGACCCACTACAGGAACCGGTGCCCAAGGCTAGCCAACCAGAATCAGAATCCAAATCAGAATCCAAATCAGAATCAGGCTCAGGCTCGAGGTCGAGTCTTCAACATGAATGCTCAAGAGGCACAAGCAGACAATGAAGTGGTGAATGGTACGTTCTTTATTAATAATCAGCCTGCATCTGTTCTTTTTGATTCGGGTGTCGATAAGAGTTTTGTGTCATTATCTTTTGAGCCATTACTTCGCGTGTCTAGAACGAAACTAGGTAAACCTTTGACAGTAGAGGTTGCTAGTGGTGAACCCATTGTTCTTGATTCTGTTCTTCGCAACTGCCAGTTGAACCTTAACGACCATCTTTTTCCTATTGACCTCACGCCTATGCAACTTGGAAGCTTCGACGTTATTGTGTGTATGGATTGGTTAGCCAAGCATCGCGCAGAGGTAGTCTGTTTTGAGAAGATCGTTCGTGTGCCGCTATCGACAGGCGAGATCCTACAGGTTCGTGGTGAGAAACCTGCTGGTGGTCTCAAACTCATGTCCTGTTTTAAAGCTCGGAAGTATCTACGAAAGAACTATGTGGCCTTTTTGGCACACGTTGTAGCAGATAAGGGCAAAGGTAAATCTATTCAAGATATTCCTGTTGTTCGGGATTGTTCAGAAGTATTCCCTGAAGTCTTACCTAGTCTACCTCCAGCAGGCCAAGTCAAGTTCCGTATTGATCTCGTACCTGGTGCAAATCCCATTGCCAGAGCTCCATATCGTCTTGCACCGTCTGAGATGCAAGAGTTATCTAAGCAGCTTCAGGAACTCTCTGACAAAGATTTTATCCGTCCTAGCTTTTCACCTTGGGGTGCTCCCGTTCTTCTTGTCAAGAAGAAGGATGGATCTTTTAGGATGTGTATCGATTATCGTGAGCTTAACAAGCTTACCATCAAGAATCGATATCCCCTACCTCGCATCGATGATCTCTTTGACCAATTACAAGGTGCTTCTTATTTTTCAAAGATTGATCTGCGATCTGGATATCATCAACTTCGTGTGAATGAAGAAGACATCCCCAAGACAGCGTTCCGCACTCGTTATGGGCATTACGACATGCCATTCGGTTTGACTAATGCTCCTGCTGTTTTCATGGACTTAATGAATAGGGTCTGCAAACCTTATTTGGATCAGTTCGTCATTGTTTTTATTGACGACATCTTGATTTACTCTAAGACGCGAGCTGATCACGAGCAACATCTTCGTCTTACTTTGGAACTCCTAAAGAAAGAACGACTTTTCGCCAAATTCTCCAAGTGTGAATTTTGGCTTAAAGAAGTTCAATTTTTAGGACATATTGTCAACGAACAAGGTATTCATGTAGATCCCTCCAAGATCAGTGTGATTAAGGATTGGGATACGCCTACTACTCCTACTGAGGTTCGTTCTTTTCTTGGTATGGCGGGTTATTACCGCCGCTTCATTGAAAATTTCTCGAAGATTGTAGTTCCTCTAACTGCTCTAACTCAGAAGAACAAGCCCTTTGATTGGGAATTCAAACAAGAGGAAGCTTTTCAAAACTTGAAGCAGAAGCTTTGTGACGCGCCTGTTCTGACTTTGCCTGAGGGCAACGATGATTTTTTCGTTTATTGCGATGCATCTAAATTGGGGCTTGGCTGTGTTCTGATGCAAAGGAACAAAGTCATAGCATATGCATCGAGGCAGTTGAAGATACATGAGAAGAACTACACCACTCATGATCTTGAGTTGGGTGCAGTTGTCTTCGCTCTTAAGATCTAGAGACAATATTTGTACGGTACAAAATGTGTGGTTTTCACGGACCACAAAAGTCTTCAACATATCTTCAATCAGAAAGAACTCAACATGAGGCAACGACGTTGGGTTGAGCTTTTAAACGACTATGACTGCGAAATTCGCTACCATCCTGGTAAGGCGAATGTCGTAGCCGATGCATTGAGTCGTAAGGAACGTACTAAGCTTCATTGTGTTCGTGTTCAATCTGTTATTCAAGCTCGATCCGATATCCAAGCACGCATTTCTCAGGCTCAACAATCTTGTGTTTCACAGGGTTTGATGGATAAAGAATTTCCCTATCACATAACCCCTGATCTGGAACTGAAGGACAATGGATCGTATTACTTCATGGACCGTTTGTGGGTCCCAAGCCTAGATAACCTTCGCACCTTGCTTATGGATGAAGCCCATAAGTCTCGCTATTATGTTCATCCTGGCTCAGATAAGATGTATAAGGATCTTCGTATTCAGTATTGGTGGCCTGGTATGAAGAAATACATTGCCTTATATGTATCAAAATGCCTTACTTGTCTTAAGGTAAAAGCTGAACATCAACGTCCTTCGGGTTTATTGGTGCAACCAGAGATCCCGGTTTGGAAATGGGAAAACATTACTATGGATCTCATTACCAAACTTCCGCGCACAAAGAAAGGTCATGATGCCATCTGGGTAGTTGTTGATCGTCTTACTAAGTCAGCGCATTTCTTGCCAATCCGTGAGGATATTTCTACTGACAAACTTGCAAAAATCTACGTGGATGAAATTGTAGCTCGACATGGTGTTCCCTTGAACATCATTTCTGACAGAGATGCTCGTTTCACTTCTCATTTTTGGAGAACCATGCAATTTGCTATGGGGACCCAACTTAATCTGAGCACAGCTTATCATCCGCAAATGGATGGTAAA
The DNA here is from genome assembly GCA_030545235.1 of Helianthus tuberosus. Taxonomy (NCBI): domain Eukaryota; kingdom Viridiplantae; phylum Streptophyta; class Magnoliopsida; order Asterales; family Asteraceae; genus Helianthus; species Helianthus tuberosus. The sequence continues at coordinate 21,047 of JARYGA010007823.1, read as the reverse complement.
TCTGAAAGAACAATCCAGACTCTGGAGGATATGCTTAGAGCTTGCGTGATCGACTTTGGTGGTAGTTGGGATTCACATCTTCCGTTGATTGAATTCTCCTACAACAACAGTTATCACACCAGCATCAAAATGGCTCCTTTCGAGGCTCTCTATGGTCGAAAATGTGGTTCACCAGTCTGCTGGAATGAGATAGGTGAGGCTCAGCTTACTGGACCTGCCCTCATTTTAGAGACAACTGACAAGATTAAGAAAGTTCGTGATAACCTTCAGACAACTAGAAGCCGTCAAAAGAGTAACGCGGACCCAAAACGCAAGCCCTTGGAATTTCAAGTCGGTGATCGGGTATTACTTAAGGTCTCACCTTGGAATGGTGTGATCAGATTTGGAAAGAAAGGAAAACTTGCACCTAGATACGTTGGTCCATTCAAGATCGTCGAAAGAATCGGTAAGGTAGCTTACAGACTTGAGTTACCTCCTGAACTTGGAAATGTTCATCCAACCTTTCACGTGTCCAATCTCAAGAGGAGTTTAGCTGATGAGAACCTCCACATACCACTTGATGAAATTCGTGTTGATAAGACACTGAAATTTGTTGAGAAGCCAGTGGAAATCATGGAACGTGAAGTCAAGTGGCTTAAACGCAAGCGCATTCCTTTGGTCAAAGTACACTGGGAAGCTAAACGTGGACCCGAGTTTACTTGGGAACGCGAAGATCAAATGAAGGCGAAATATCCGCATCTTTTTCCACGAGTTTCCTCTAAATAAATTTCGGGACGAAATTTCCACAAGTAGGGGAGACTGTAACATCTGTGCTTGTAATCATTGTGAACAATTCAGTTATCAAAAAAAGAATTTTATTTGATCCCAATGTTTGTTTGGTTATGTTTTACATTTTTCATGTTTTGACTTTTATTCAATTTCAAACTCTATATCACTTTCTGGAGAGTTATACGCAAACTGGTGCGTAAACGTAATCAGTTTAATGCGACAAATACTCCGAAACACCAACATATACTTAACATACCTTAAATAACCTTTACATAACTTAGAAATAAGTTTTGAAGGCTTTGGTATGGCAAAAACAAGTTAATTCGCGGGACTAAACTTGACAAACTGTGAAAGTATGCCAATTTGAACTGTAACGAACATTCTGGAACATGACCATAAGTTAAACACACCTTAAATATCCTTTGTATAGCTTATAAATAGGCTTTGAGCGGTTCGGTGTGCTAAAATAAACTTTTGGCTCATTCAGGGACTAAAAGTGTCAAAAAGGGCACAAGTTTGCATTTTCGCGCATAACTTACGTTCTGAATACTTCCGGACATCCAAAAATTTATGTAAGCACTAAAATATTTTATTTTAGTGTTTGGCATAAGAAAAATCCATTCGTCGCGTCATTTGGATCGTTTTTCGCGCTTGTGCGCATTCCGTCGTATGACCAAACGAACTGACATCCGACATATTTTTGAGCATGTTTCATGTCCACAATGTTTAGGCATCATTTTAGGGCTTTAAATTTGTCTTAACGGGACTTAAACATGTCGGAAATGGCCTTAAACCACAACAAGGAACTAAACTGTCATTTCTGAAAGTTGTTTCTGATCAGGACACCCAGGCGGCCCGCGTAAGCCCAGGGTGATCCTTTACGCGGCCCGCGTCAGGCTCCCAGACCAGATTCAATGTATTAACAGCCTGTTAACAGCCCTTCAAACACCCCAAAGGCCAATGCCACATGTCAAACTCTTGTGGTGGGGGCAAAATGAGTTACCACAACATTCTGACAAGTGTACGGGTAAGATCAAGGCACGTTATCCAAGAAACGATCCTAACAGTTTGAAGAATTATATAAATACCCACCTCAACTTCACTCATTCCTCACAAGAATCTGATTTGAGAAGCTCTAAGTTGAAACCATTGTTTCATACCTGAGCTACTTGAATCAAGATTAGCATTCGGGGACCCTTTGTAAGTATTCCTTCGTTCTTTTATTGCTTTTCGAGTCTGAAAGTCAAACTTTGTTTAACTTTCTACATTGACCAGTTTATGGTCAATGCGAAGTTCGTTTGAACTTCGCAACGTGAGCGTAATCTTGATGGTTATAGTCCCTTCTGACTATGCCTACTGATTGCCACGTTGTCTAGGGTCGTAAGGGTAAGTGATCTAATAAATCGCTTATACCTTCGAACCCGACCCATTTGGTCGATCATTAGGATCCGACCAAACACATTAGGTGACCATAGTATATAGGGAATAACCTTCCGAGGTTATACCTTATGGTCGCTTCGTTTAAGTAGTTGTATGATAGGTAGTTTATATGCCTTAGGTAAATTACCAAAATACCCCTTTGATGCCAAAATTCATTTTAAACATATGTAACATAACCTTTGACATCTAAACTGATTTGAAAACAATATTAGACATGTTAAGGCATATGTTACTTGTCATAGGACTAGTTAAGCAGTCTGAACGCGTTTCACGCGAACGACGCGTTAAAGTAGCATAAGCTACCTAAACGGGTCGTAATGGGTCGTAAGCACTTAGGTTAGGTTTCATTTAGTATGTAGGCTTTGTTAAACCATATTACATGAGTTCTCATACTCATTTGTTTTACAAGCCCTCATTCTATCCGATCTTCCGATATAGGTCCGGTTTATTAACATAGTTACCTATATTAGGTGCCGTTTGATTTCGTGATCTCTTGCATTGCTTGGTGGTTATCTTAGGACTTCTGAGCAATCTACATAGACCCCTCTTTTACTGTTTTCCAAACTGTTTTGGGGTGAAACACATGTGCCTACTTGTTACTTTCATGCTTTCCATGTTTTCACATCATATACCTACTATGTTCGTTACTACATGATTTAATTACATTTCATGCTATGTATGCCCATTGTGTGCGTACTTAGTACATCGCTTTACATTACATTTCATGCTATGTATGTCCATTGTGTGCATACTTAGTACATCGTTTTACATTACATTTCTGCTATGTATGTTGACTGATAGCATGCTAGCACATTGATTTACATGACTTTTCTGCTTTGTATGTTAACTTAGCATACTTAGTACATTGTTTTCATATGACATGTATACAATTGCTATAACATTTGGTTTGCACAAACGAGACTTATATACGTTCATTAACATTAGCTACGCCGCTCGGTAGTAAGTACTGTTACCATAGGACTTGACAAATCCCATTCTTGACATCTCGGGTTTGTTTGGATGTAAGGAATGACTGAATCCGAAAACAATTCTTTTGATAACCTTTACTGAAAGGGTTATCTAACTGTCTCAAGGCTTGAATGTATGCATTAACTTACCACACAAATGTTTGTATCAATGTAACATGCATTACTTTGCAAAACATAAATTGTTGATATATTCAAAATACTTTGTTTTGTACATTTCTACATTTGGATTATGTGACAATACTTTACTTACAATACATAACATTTGATACACATTACTTGACTACTTTTGGACTTATAAACATTTGACATGACTTATACAAGGAATTTTGGCTATTGGTTTAAACATAGACTTGATACATTGGTGGTTTGTTTAAGTGACTTAAGTAACGAGATGTGAGTAATATGATACAAGCATGGTGGATACGTCGCTGGTACTTCCTATATATAAGTGTTTGTATTATATTACATATCATAGCGTTATTTAAATCATTCAATTTGGACTTATACATTTTACACAAGTAACACGATTTTCACAAAACTTTGGTTTACAAACAATTACTTTATACAACTTATTTTACTTGGTTATACATTTAACCATACCTTATTCTTTTATTTATACATATCATTCGATCTTATCGCTTTTTAAATAACTTATAAAACAAAACAATTTACAAGGTTCATGACTGACTTTTACTAAACAACTTTTTCTTAAACTTAAGTCATGAATCCTATTTTCACAAAACCTATGTATCTCACAGGCATTTTTATGCTGACGTACCTATTTTCACATGTGTTTTCAAGAGCTTTTGCGTAGGACGATGATCGTGACACTAGGGCGGACCTGTGCCTTAGAGATTTAAAATGAAGATAGACTTAGTTTAATTATGTTATAAACTCTTTGATTCCTGTTTAAAACAATGTAACTCTTATGTTGATAAATAAAATACAACTTTGTATGCCATGGTTATTGTTAGGGGTGGATTTCTAAATGACCAGTGATCCTTCTTTACTGTTGGATTTAGTGATCCTCAATTCTGTCTGAAGCAGTGATCCTCAGAAGTGTTGCAGGATCAGGATCATGGATCACTATAAGGATCCTTGTACTAACGATTGTCTCCTTTGAATTCGTAAATGTTTTGCAGGAATATCAACTTGGACTTAGACTTAGCGACATTCCTGGAGAATATTCTCAGTCTATTCCGCACGTGCTTGGTCAGAAATGGACGTTGTTGAGTCGTGGAGGACTTGCACGAATTGCGGAATGTTAGTTCGGCTTGATATTTTCTATTTTTAAAGGGGTAGCGAGCTATTTTAGAAACACTTGGCTATTTTTGGCTACACACACACACTCATACAACCGCTCTCATTAGCTCTCGACAAAACACTTAGCATTTTTCATACATTTCTACACGATACACTATAGTGATCCTTGTACTTAGCTCGCTATCATCCGAAGTTGTAACAGATTGTTTGTTTAATTTAAGTTGGTGATCGGTAGTTTCCATCACCCGGGGTTTTTTGTGCCGGAGATCAACTCTTGATCAAGGGCTTTTCCCCGTATAAATCTTCTTGTCATTTGTTCATCATACTTCATAGTGATCCTTATTATTGTTCATCAATTCAAGCATCATACCTCACAAAAGAAAGCTTGGTTACATTGTCATTGCTTGATTTTTGACCAAAACAGTTTGGCGCCCACCGTGGGGCAATTGGTGCTTCATTCTTAGAAAGATTCATGTCTTTGTGGTCATTTTGATTCGCTACAACCAAGCAGATGGCTTCCTCAGTGAAGAATACTTCAAATTTGATGCCCTCATTCAGTTCTTCACAAGGCGTTCCTCCTTTGCCTCCACCACCTTCTGGATCCCATAAGAATGCTGAGAATGCTGCGAAGAAACCAACTCCTATTTTCCAAAAAACCACCTACTTCTTCTGTTTCAACTAATCCTACTACTAATGATCTTTATACCCTGATTTTGCACATGAGGAATCATGCACAAGAGCAGGATAAGACCAACGAAAGGATCCTCCGGGAGATCGATGAAATCAAGAAACAGAAGAAATCAATGGAGGATCACTCCCCTCTGATGCAAAGATCGCTGAACTTCGACACTCCGGTCATAACTTCACAATACTCAGCAGTTCCGGACGTGCAATACTTGGGTGAACTATCAGGAAGGCGTTAGGGGACAACAACAATGAGTCGGGCACTTGGCTCTTACTTCCAGCCTCAGGGATCCTCTTCTCAACCATTAGGATCCTCCTCTCAGCATCAGGGATACTTCACGACAGGAGGATATGTGGGAATGCATGCAGTACAAGGATCCTCCCAGTTCCAAGGATCCTCCCATCCAAGGATCCTCCAGGTTCAAGGATCCTCCTAGGTCCAAGGATCCTCCCAGGTCTTAGGATCCTCTCTGGTCCCAGGATCCTCCCTTGTTCAAGGATCCTCCCTGGTCCCAGGATCCTCCCTTGTTCAAGGATCCTCCCTGGTCCCAGGATCCTTTCAGGTTCAAGGATCATCGCAATTCCAAGGATCCAACTCCCTTCAAAATCAAGGATCCTCGAGAAATATGCAACCTCAGAACTCAGACGTCCATCAAGGAGACTTCATACCAATGCAGACCATTGCCTCCTCTGGTCCTTCAGTCATGCCAGAGTATCGACAAGATGGATTCGCATCCGCAATTCCAAACTTGAATCCTGTGGGAGGTAACACTTCTAATAATTTATATAACACTAACCATGGCTTTATGCAGGATACAGGTATCAATCAGGCCATGGCTAGGGAGCTGCAGAAGCTTAAGGATATGATATCCAGTGTACCAGGAGTGGTGAAACCCATTCCTGAGATTGCGGATGGTAGCCATAGGATATCTCATTTTGCACCACCTTTGTGTGATGCTGAGATACCTAAAAGATTCCAGATACCATCAATGAAATTGTATGATGGTTCAACGGATCCAGAAGAGCATGTAGCTCAGTACAGGGAGAGGATGGAGATCAATCCAATTCCTGAAAGGTTGAAAGAAGCATGTCTATGCAAGGGATTTGGATCCACACTTACAGGATCTGCTCTTAAATGGTTGCTAAGTCTTCCCCCTTACTCTATTACTTCATTTGCTAATTTAGTTAACTTGTTCAATAGTCAATTCTCTTGTAGCAGAAAGTTTGAACGATTAACTAGTGAGCTATATAGGGTAACACAAGGCCAAAATGAATCACTTAAAGATTATATCACTAAGTTTAGTAAAGAATCCTTAGATATTCCCAATTTGGATATAGCTACGGCTGTTGAAGCCTTTAAAATGGGATTGCTTAGGGATTCATTATTCTATGATGACCTTGTTATGACACCTTACAGGAATCTTGATGAAGTAAGGACTAGGGCCCTTAGGTTCATCCGCCTAGAGGATGACAAAAGGATCCAGGACAGATTGACAGGATCCTCAAAACAGGATAAGCAAGGATCCTACTTCAGGAACAACAAATCCAAGTCCTATAACAGATCTGATAACCAGAATGTGCACGCAGTGGAACAAGAATAGGATGATGAGAATTATCCTCCTATTTCTGAATATTGTTTCTCTATTGATAACAATGAACTAATCCTTGCAATGCAGAATCTAGGTGAGAAAGCTAGGTGGCCAAGGAAAAGTGATAAACCAGCTGCTACAAAGGATAAATCCAAGTGGTGTGCATATCATGAGGATTTTGGGCATCTCACTGAAGAATGTATTGCACTTAGAAAGGAAATTGGTTATTTGTTGAGCAAGGGGCATTTAAAGGAACTCTTGGGACGAAAGAAGTCAAGGACTCAGGATCCTGAAAGGATCCCAGAAAGGGCTCCTGCCCCTCCAGCAGATGCACAAGTCATACATTTCATATCTGGTGGATCAGACATCTGTGGTACATCCTTCTCAATAGCAAAAAGACACGCTAAGGAAACCAAGATGGATAATGGAGACAGACCCGTCCGGACCTCCGTTGTCACCCAGGATAAAGTCATTACTTTTGATGAGGATGATCATGTTGACATCCAGGATCCTCATCATGACGGTCTTGTAATTACATTGATTATTTCTAACCACTTTGTTCGCAGGATCCTTATAGACGGAGGAAGCTCTGTGAACATCATTCAGCTGGATGTTCTCAAGAAAATGAATATCCCAGAGTCCGATATTATCCCAAGATCCTCAGTACTTGTGGGATTCAGTGGGGAAACAAAGAATACATTGGGGGACATCAAACTCCCAATCTATATCGAAGGATTGCATTCTTATCAAAAGTTTTGTGTTATTGATTGCTTGTTGTGTTGTAATGTTATCCTTGGCAGGCCATGGATACATGATATTGTTAGGACCGGTTTGACTCCGAAACGATTGCTAAACGAACGTGAAACGTGCGGAATCCGTACACGAACGCGACCGAAACACACAAGACGTAATATAAACGTGATTCTATTTATAAATCTGAAACGTACAAAGAACCTTGAATCACTTGGAGTACTTTCTCTCTAGAACTAGAGCTCTTCAAATGTCAAATGTGCAAAAGTCTTAAAATGATTTAGCTTGAACTCTATTTATAGTGATGAGGTTTAGCTTGAAAATGTCATGACCATTTCAAGGGAAACCTTAGATTTAGCTTGAAATGAACATGTGTTCATTTCAAGGGAAACCTTCACTATTAGATTTAGCTTGAAACTGTCAAGTAACATTTTCAAGGAAAATCACCACTTTCAAGCTAAATTACATTAAACATACTATTTCATGATACAAGACGAAGTCAATAGACATAGTGCACTAACAGATATGAAGGCAGTTCCATCCACCTATCATCAATGTGTAAAGCTTCCAAGTCCATGGGGAGTGGTGAAAATTGAGAGTGATCAACAGGAGGCTAAGAATTGTTATACCTCATCAATGAAACCAGCCTCAAGACGAAGGGAGCAATAGCAATTAAAGTATCCTTCAAGAGATGTCTTGGAGGCAAGAGAACAAGATTTGAAAGAAATCCTCATGGATCCTGATGATCCTAAATCCAAGATCTTCATAGGGCCAGGGATCCTTAGCGATATTGAACAAGAGCTAGTATCCTTTCTCAAAAGAAGGAAGACCACCTTTGCCTGGAAACATGAAGACATGACAGGTATATCTAAGGATATAATTACTCACAAACTTGGCATTGACAGGTCATTCAAGCCAATTCATCAAAAGAGGAGGAAGTTTGCACCTGAAAGAAATGCTATTATCCAGGAAGAGGTAGATAAGCTACTTCGAGCAGGTATGATTAGAGAGGTTAAGTATCCAAGATGGTTAGCCAATGTGGTTGTTGTTCAAAATAAAAATGGAAAGTGGAGGGTATGTGTCGATTTTACAAATTTAAACAAGGCATGTCCCAAGGATCCTTTCCCATTACCCCACATTGACTCCATGGTGGATGCTACCGCAGGTCATGAGTTGTTAACTTTTATGGATGCTTCATCTGGATTTCAACAAATTCAGATGGAACCATCCGATCAAGAGGATACAACCTTTATGACCCCAACTGGTATATATTGTTATATTGCTATGCCATTTGGATTAAGGAATGCAGGTGCTACTTACCAAAGACTTGTCAATATGATGTTCAAGGAACAAATAGGATACACTATGGAAGTCTATATTGATGACATGGTGGTTAAGTCCAAAAGAGCTGAGGATCACCTTAAAGACCTAGAGGAAGCATTCAATATCCTTGATAAATTTAACATGAAACTAAATCCTTCTAAGTGTCATTTTGGTGTAAAGGCAGGTAAATTCTTAGGATATATGGTGACAAGAGGGGCATTGAAGCAAATCCAGAGCAAATTAAGGCTATTGTGAATATCAAATCTCCTGCCAATGCTAAGGATGTGCAAAGGTTGACTGGCAGGATCGCAGCCTTGAACAGATTCATATCCAAATCCTCAGAAAAGTGCAAGGAGTTCTATGACATCCTGAGAAAAAACAAGAAATTTGAATGGACTGAGAAGCATGAAAATGCCCTTAAAGCTCTTAAGGATTACCTATCCTCAGCCCCAACCTTGATGAAACCAGAAAAGGGAGATGTGTTATCCTTATACTTGGCGGTATCCTCAAAAGCAGTAAGTGCGGTCCTTGTTAGATCACCAAGGTACACAACATCCTGTTTATTATGTAAGTAAGAGCTTACTTGATGCTGAATCCAGGTATTCACATTTAGAAAAACTTATCCTTGCATTAATTATGGCATCTACTAAATTGAGACATTATTTTGAGACCTATGCCATTATTGTTAAGACTAATTTCCCAATTAAGAATGTTCTTAGGAAACCTGAAATGTCAGGAAGGATGGCTAAGTGGGCAGTGAAGTTGAGTGCATATGATATAAGATATGAGCCTAGGACAGCCATTAAATCCCAAGCATTAGCTGACTTTGTGGCAGATTTCAGTAGTGATTTGCAAAAGGAAGCTGAACTAGAAGTCCAACAGCTTGAAGAAACCAAGGATCCTTGGATACTGTTTACTGATGGATCCTCCAATGTAAATGGAACAGGGCTTGGAATACTACTAAAATCGCCACAGGGGGACATAATACCCCACTCTATAGCTTGTGAATTTCAAACTACCAACAATGAGGCTGAGTATGAAGCCTTGATAGCTGGTTTGCAAATTGCAAAGCACATGAGCATCAGTCAAAGAATTGGCACTCTCTTTTGTATCCTTTAGTTTGACACAGGTACCAAGGGAAGAGAATGCAGAAGCTGATGCATTAGCCAATCTAGGATCATCTTTGAAGATTACTGAGGATATTGAGATCCCTATTATCCATATCCTGACCCCTGCTATCAAGGATCATGTAGCTATGGAGATAGGAGAAGATTCTGCAATCATCCCTAGTAATGATACCCAATCTCATTCAAGATCATGGATACTCCCGATCATGAGATACATACAATATGGAGAAATTCCTACAGGAGAAAACCCAAGGGCTTTCAAAATTAAGGTATCTTAATTTACAATATTAAATAATATATTGTATAAACGATCTCTTGCAGGACCATATTTGAGACGTAATATAAACGTGATTCTATTTATAAATCTGAAACGTACAAAGAACCTTGAATCACTTGGAGTACTTTCTCTCTCTAGACTCTCTCTAGAACTAGAGCTCTTCAAATGTCAAATGTGCAAAAGTCTTAAAATGATTTAGCTTGAACTCTATTTATAGTGATGAGGTTTAGCTTGAAAATGTCATGACCATTTCAAGGGAAACCTTCACTATTAGATTTAGCTTGAAACTGTCAAGTAACATTTTCAAGGAAAATCACCACTTTCAAGCTAAATTACATTAAACATACTATTTCATGATACAAGACGAAGTCAATAGACATAGTGCACTAACAGACTCCCCCTTGGATATTGACGAAGTCTTCAGTGACTATTCTTGCAATATGACACATCGTCAGTCTTGATCATTCTGCCTTCTCTTTCAAGTTGTAACATTGTACGCATCCATCACTCTCTTCTTCTATCAGCTTCAGGCTCCCCCTTTCATCAAGCTTTCGTGCTTTGGGATCGACACCTAGCTTTCCATCTACAAGCTTTTCTTTGTTTCAAACTTGTCTTCAAACTCCCCCTTAGACTCTGCTTTCGGGATCGTAGTCTGGACTATCTTCTGCAATTTCTCAAACATTTATGAGTAACAGCATTTTGAATTTTCAATCAATCTCTAATCCACTCCCCCTATCAACAAACTTCATAGATTTAGCAATGTTAAAGAATCCAACTCCCTCACAGTTAATCATCCAAGTTCAAGTTAATGACCTTGGAGATATCACAAACTGTTTTTGAAATTTTTTTATTTTAATTCAAGTTTCAATTTAATGAACTTGTTTTATTTTCAGAAACACAATCAGCTTACTTAGATTTTGAAACTCAGCACTCAGACATCAGTTGTCGAAAATAAAGCAGAATAAAAAATCTTTTTGTATTTTCTGAAAATATAAACAGTAAAGAAATATGTACAAACATATTTACAGATAATATTTTTGTTTTGAGTATGCGTCAGAGGATCATATCAGTTTCTGACAAGTCACAAGTACCGTTGAGCTTAAAAACACTTTAAGAATTAAACAATTCACTTAGATTGTCGATATACTGATCCACTTAAATTTTCATACAAATTTCAACTGATTCAGGATACGAATTATGTATTTTAAGAACTTAAACCTATTCATGTGTCCCACCTCTTGAATATACTCCCGTATCTAGAATCCCAATAATCAGTCTTACAGGTGAGTATACTACAATGATATCTGTACATAAATTAGGTATGCGAGGGTCGAGGGATCTCAGGTCGATACTTCCGTATACGCAGAGAGATATCAGCTTCGACTTTACGGTATGTCCTCTTTAGAGGATCTTTTTGCTTACAAGAGCAGTGACTATCAATTTTATTGTTTCATCGGCATGCTGAGGGTTTAATGCTATGTTTCAAGCATTTGCAGAAAGTATTATTCAAGGACTAGGTCAGAACTTCCATTCAGCAAAAGTCCTGGAATAATACCCCAGACATCATTGAATATAAAGACCTAGTATATCAGATTATGAGACCTTTCAAACGAGATTTCAGGGGTTACCTATATATCCAAGTAGTGTTCCCCACGAAATAAGCAAGTTTGAATTTAGGTTTATATCCCGAAAAAGTTTACTAAGTGTATAAAAACCTACCGACACATCCACGGTGAGATCGTTTAACACATTTAAAATTTCCAAATCTTTAGCGTACTATAACTGTCTACTGATGTACTATCATTTCCTCTTTTTACGCAAAACTCAATTTTTGAATTTTATCATGTTTTTGACTTTTTCAAATTTTCAAATGTTTTTGTATTTTCTACTAAAATGCAAAATCATATAAAGAAAATTTGACAACCAACACTGATAGCTTTGTCTCGCCATCCATTTTCTGCTAAAAGTGTACTGATTTGCAGAAAATCTAACATACCCCCATGATTTACAACACATTGATTTTTAACAGTTTGAAAACCGTTTTTCAATCTGATGAAAGTAATCATGTTTGTTCAGCCGTGAGGGTTTCGGCATATTCAATCAACACATATTTTTGTATTTTTAATTTTTGACAAAAATTAAAAAACAAACATATTTTTGGTTTTTCAAGTTTTTCAATTTTTAAGATTTTTGAAATATTGTTTATTTATTTACCGAAAACATATAAACTTCCTGTTTCAACCAACACAGGATCCAGCAGCCTCCTCTCATTGTTGTGCCAGGCTACTCCAACCTCCATTCTCACAATCTTCAGATTTGTTGAGCACCTGCACATTCAGACTACTTGATTACTTGAACAATTTAGCCCAGGTCTGTTGAACCTTAGGCATTTCAACACAATAATTTTCATTCAATGCTGGAAATTCTTTGTCATTTTTCACAAAAACTTTCTCAATTTTAACTTCAACTTTCTCATCATTTACCAAATCAACATGTTTCTTAACACTCCATGTTTGAGCTTTTGGTGTTCCTTGTTTGTAAAAATGTGAAACTTTTTGAACATTTTGATTTTGAACATTTTGATTTTGAACAACAACTCTTGGTTTCCAAAACTCTTGAGGTTTTGTCATATCAACTGTGGTTTTCCAACTCTGTGTTGTTCTAAATCTGGGCGTGTGAGAATTCCAGGTCTGTTTTGAATCAAACCTGTTCTGGTTTAATTTCCAATTTTGATTCGAAGCAAACTTGTTTGTATTGTATCTCCAAGTTTGTTTTGAATCAAATCTGGTTGATCTCTGTCTCACATTATCAGACTTTTGTTTCTCAGCATCAATCTTCTTTTTGTCAACATCCACAGGTTTTAGATTAGGACACTTACGTGCAAGATGTCATTTTTGATCACATTTGAAACATGTTCTCATGGACACATCTTTGACCTGTGGTTGTTGCTTTTTCTTTTTAGCAAAGAATTCATCATTAGACTGTCTCATTTTGAGTTCTTTTTCTTTTTCTAAACTGTCTCCTTGAACAAAACTCAATTTTTCCTGAAAATTCGGCATCTCATTTTTGTTCCAATGTTGTTTCTTCTTATAACCCAACCCAGCCTTCATGTTCTTCTTTTTGAAACCAGTTTGGTATACGAACCTCTATGACTCTTACCGACAAACTTTGAAATCTCAGACTTCTCAATCTCAATCATTTTGAAAACTTTATCAACCTTTTCTGAAATCACATTCTGAATCGGGAATACAACATCTAAAAACAATTTGTCCGATCCAATCATGGTATAAACCAATCCTTTTGAATCATCATTCAAACTTTCCTCGGATTTTGTATTTTTCAGATAATCATCATGAAGATTTCCTTCATCTTCATCCTGTGATTCAGATTTACCTGTAACAATTGACTCTTCTTTCAACACACTTTCAACGACTTTACCTACCACCTCTGAATCATGAGAATCATCAGATTTGGAATAGATTATGTCAATGTTGTCTGGCAATTGATCTACCATGTTGAAAGCTTTTTCAACCTTTTCCTCATCATAAAATGCAAATTTTCCTGGTGGTGGAACTTGATGAAACTCTGAGCCAATGCCTTTCTTATTCTGCTCAGACTCACCATCACCCGGTTTTATATTGAAAATTCGTTCAAGCACATATGACGACACGTGGTAACTCTTTAACTTGTTGTTATCCTGTTCTAAATCAGCAATCTGTCGCTTTAACTTAGCAACATCCTCAATATAGGAATTAACAACATCTTGTTTTATCGCATACATTCGTTTAAGTTCTTTGGTTGTTTCAGACATATAATTCATTCTTGATTGAGCATATTTCATTTCATCTTTCACTTTCTCATATGACTCTTTTGTAATGTGATATGATAATTTTATTGAGTCATATTCCTTTTTCATTTCTTGACAAGCAATTTCTTTTTGTTCACATTCATTTGTCATTTTCAAAACATTTTCTTTCAAAACTTCATTTTCTTTCTCTAATTTGTTACATTTTTCTGAAAGTTTTTCATCATTTTCTTTAAAAACGCTTTCTTTTTCTAACATTTCTTTGCATTTTTCTTTGAAAATCTTTTCAATTTTTGTGAACTCAAGATCTCTTGTTCTAAATTGCTCATCTTTTTCAGTACAAGCTCTGCACGGTTCCATGCATTTCTTGCACTGATCAATCAGTTTCAAGTTTTCAGAATCAGAATGTACCTCAGTGATTGGCACTTTGGTGTTTTCAGCAACCTCTGTCTGCTCATCAACATTCTGCTTTTCTTCAACACCGACTTCATCACCAGCATTATCAGCTTCCTCATTCTCATTCTTTTCTTCTATATGCTGTTCTTCAGTAACAGCTTCCTCAACCTCTTCATTCACAACAACTTCTTCACTTTTGATTTCCTTCACAACTTCAGCTTCAACAGTTTCTGTTTTAACCTCTTCAGCATCTTTCTTCAGATTTTCACCATTTCTTCAACATTCTTCTTCATTCTCTCCTCATCCGTTTTTCTTAGACACGATAACATAGCATATCTGATCTCCTTTTCATATCTCTTAACGTATGTGTCATCTTTCAATACATTTCTATAGTATTCAGCTCTCAACGGGACCTTGAGAAGAACATCATCGAAGATTATATCTTTCTTGGGAACAACCGGTTCTCCTTCTCTGTTATAATAGCATTCTCTCTTTTTATCCCATCTTTTGCTACCGATAGCCATCTCATACTCTTCCTGCATATCATCCATTCTGTTGTAGACCACATTTCTTTCTCTGTAAGTCTTCTCACTCAAGATCTCTTCTCGAGTTTTCTCTTTGATCTCAACTTTTTCTTCACTGACTTCAGCAATGTCTTTGTCTTTGTCTTCATCTTGAATCTTAGCAACAAAAACAAACTTTCTTTCTTCTGTCATAGCTCTCCCTTGAGCTATTTTACGAACATTCTCTAAACGATCTTCTTCTGGACAAACTGTGCTCCAGTCAAATCCTTCATCAGGATAGATTAATGCATATGCTCTTGATTTTTCTCTCGGCTTATCTTCAATCAACTTTGGTTCTTCTCTGCTTCGATGGTAAATCACCTTTCGATAATAATCATCGTTGAAAGGACGTTCACTTCCTTCAGCAACTTCAGAGTTTCTGCATTCTCTTTTGAAATGAACCTTTTGCTTGCATTTGAAGCAGGTCACTTTGGATTTGTCGAATCCAAGCTTTGTTGACGCACCTCCAAGCGATTGTTTCCCGGTAATCTCCATGTACCTCTAAGCTCTGCGAATACAACTAGCTAAACACCAACGAATGTCAATGAGCTCCATCTCTTCCGGATCAATCTGGTCGTAGTCTTCTTTGGTCAATTCAGAATTTCCAATTTTGCCAGCTACAAGACCTTCATATGACTCCAGAACAGATGCAAGGAAACTCATTTGCTGCTTCGCTGCATTTATGCTCATTGTAGGAGAATTCTTCAGTTTAAGAGCAATGTTGCACAGAATTTCTTCAGAATCATCGGAATTTGTCATTGAAGATGAATGATATCCAGAATGATGACTTGTTGACATTGTTGGTGGTTCTTTCATCTTTTCACCACTAAATGCTGTTTTTGGTGAACCAACTCCTTTATCAAAAAGCACACTGCTTTTGTAGTACAAGCCAACGTTCTGTTGATGTGAAGAATCAGTCATCTTGTTTTGCTTTTGTAACTCCAGATCATGACTTTCAATCTTTTCAAATAAAGCATCAAGAGTAATTGTATCATACAAAGCATCATTTTTCAAAATAAAAACAAACGTTTGCCACTGATCAGCTCGTGGTAACGCTTCAATCACTTTGTCTATCAATTCCTCTCTTGTTTTATTTATCTGCAATCTTTCCAATTCAATTTTAAGATGACAGAATCTCTCAATCATTTGCCTCACCGACTCTCCTTTTATGTTATCAAACAGATCAAATTCTTTCTTTAATAAAGCGATTTTGTTCTTTTTAATCTGTTTACCCCCTTCAACTTTAATTCGTAAAGCTTCCCAGACAGACTTAGATGACCCGTCATGAGTTAGTAAAGCAAAAATATCATTTCTGATGGCTGACTGAATCAATGCTATCGTTCTCTGTTCAGCTCCGTATTCAGCTTTATCTTCTCTGGAAAACTTCTTGAATACTAGATCTTCGCCTTTCTCGCCTTTTGGTTTTTCATAACCATACTCCAAGCAAAAATAACTTTCATGAGCATACGCCTTTGCCCAGTTAATAAAGCGTTCTTTCCACCAGGTATAATCCTCAATGCTATCAAGAACTGGTGGCTTTGAATGAGTTCCATAAAAGTTATCATGCTTGATGTTCTCATTTAGCACTTTAGAAATGGTTTTTGGTGTAATATTTGTAGCCTCAGACGATTCGGTTGCGAACGCGTTGTAAAACGTATTGAAGAATTCTTCAGCCATAATGCAAACCTTGAATCACAAGAAAACAAACAAACACAATCAGTATACACAATAATATCCTGAAACAGACTGATACACAGTTGACGTGAAATAATCTCGACACGAAATTTCACTTTTCAAGCGAAATAGAAAATTCAATCAAAATCACTTTGTTGAACAGTTGAAGCGAAATCAACTGTTGACCAGTTGAAGGGAAATCAACTATTGACCACTTGAAGCGAAATCAACTGTTGACAAACTTTCAAGCGAAATCCCAAGTTGAACAGTTCTGAAGCGAAATCTAGACTTAACAGACTTTCAAGCGAAATCTAGATTTAACAGACTTTCAAGCGAAATCCCAAGTAACCAGTTTTGAAGCGAAATCAGCACTTAACAACTTTCAAGCGAAATCTAAAATTGAACAATTCTGAAGCAAAATCAAGACTTAGCAGACTTTTTCAAGCGAAACCATCAGCTTTTTCAAGCGAAATCTTGCTGTATGTTACGAAATCGGACAGAAAAACTTGAAATTCTCCTAAACGACAACGAATTTGAATCTGAAACTTGGCAGGATTGTTTATCAACTATTTTTGCACAACATACTAAAATATCAGCTGATTCGGACCATGAAATCCCGTTCAATTTGTCGAAAATCCATAGAAAATGTGAAAGAATAAGTAGACAAAGAAGAAAAGATGCAATTCCTATATGAAAACGTTGTAATTTGATATGAATCTTGTTGTTTGATCAACACAATTGAGCTCCTGCTCTGATACCACTTGTTAGGACCTGTTTGACTCCGAAACGATTGTTAAACGAACGTGAAACGTGCGGAATCCGTACACGAACGCGACCGAAACACACAAGACGTAATATAAACGTGATTCTATTTATAAATCTGAAACGTACAAAGAACCTTGAATCACTTGGAGTACTTTCTCTCTCTAGACTCTCTCTAGAACTAGAGCTCTTCAAATGTCAAATGTGCAAAAGTCTTAAAATGATTTAGCTTGAACTCTATTTATAGTGATGAGGTTTAGCTTGAAAATGTCATGACCATTTCAAGGGAAACCTTAGATTTATCTTGAAATGAACATGTGTTCATTTCAAGGGAAACCTTCACTATTAGATTTAGCTTGAAACTGTCAAGTAACATTTTCAAGGAAAATCACCACTTTCAAGCTAAATTACATTAAACATACTATTTCATGATACAAGACGAAGTCAATAGACATAGTGCACTAACAGATATGAAGGCAGTTTCATCCACCTATCATCAATGTGTAAAGCTTCCAAGTCCATGGGGAGTGGTGAAAATTGAGAGTGATCAACAGGAGGCTAAGAATTGTTATACCTCATCAATGAAACCAGCCTCAAGACGAAGGGAGCAATAGCAATTAAAGTATCCTTCAAGAGATGTCTTGGAGGCAAGAGAACAAGATTTGAAAGAAATCCTCATGGATCCTGGTGATCCTAAATCCAAGATCTTCATACGGTCAGGGATCCTTAGCGATATTGAACAAGAGCTAGTATCCTTTCTCAAAAGAAGGAAGACCACCTTTGCCTGGAAACATGAAGACATGACAGGTATATCTAAGGATATAATTACTCACAAACTTGGCATTGACAGGTCATTCAAGCCAATTCATCAAAAGAGGAGGAAGTTTGCACCTGAAAGAAATGCTATTATCCAGGAAGAGGTAGATAAGCTACTTCGAGCAGGTATGATTAGAGAGGTTAAGTATCCAAGATGGTTAGCCAATGTGGTTGTTGTTCAAAATAAAAATGGAAAGTGGAGGGTATGTGTCGATTTTACAGATTTAAACAAGGCATGTCCCAAGGATCCTTTCCCATTACCCCACATTGACTCCATGGTGGATGCTACCGCGGGTCATGAGTTGTTAACTTTTATGGATGCTTCATCTGGATTTCAACAAATTCAGATGGAACCATCCGATCAAGAGGATACAACCTTTATGACCCCAACTGGTATATATTGTTATATTGCTATGCCATTTGGATTAAGGAATGCAGGTGCTACTTACCAAAGACTTGTCAATATGATGTTCAAGGAACAAATAGGATACACTATGGAAGTCTATATTGATGACATGGTGGTTAAGTCCAAAAGAGCTGAGGATCACCTTAAAGACCTAGAGGAAGCATTCAATATCCTTGATAAATTTAACATGAAACTAAATCCTTCTAAGTGTCATTTTGGTGTAAAGGCAGGTAAATTCTTAGGATATATGGTGACAAGAGGGGCATTGAAGCAAGTCCAGAGCAAATTAAGGCTATTGTGAATATCAAATCTCCTGCCAATGCTAAGGATGTGCAAAGGTTGACTGGCAGGATCGCAGCCTTGAACAGATTCATATCCAAATCCTCAGAAAAGTGCAAGGAGTTCTATGACATCCTGAGAAAAAACAAGAAATTTGAATGGACTGAGAAGCATGAAAATGCCCTTAAAGCTCTTAAGGATTACCTATCCTCAGGCCCAACCTTGATGAAACCAGAAAAGGGAGATGTGTTATCCTTATACTTGGCGGTATCCTCAAAAGCAGTAAGTGCGGTCCTTGTTAAGGATCACCAAGGTACACAACATCCTGTTTATTATGTAAGTAAGAGCTTACTTGATGCTGAATCCAGGTATTCACATTTAGAAAAACTTATCCTTGCATTAATTATGGCATCTACTAAATTGAGACATTATTTTGAGACCTATGCCATTATTGTTAAGACTAATTTCCCAATTAAGAATGTTCTTAGGAAACCTGAAATGTCAGGAAGGATGGCTAAGTGGGCAGTGAAGTTGAGTGCATATGATATAAGATATGAGCCTAGGACAGCCATTAAATCCCAAGCATTAGCTGACTTTGTGGCAGATTTCAGTAGTGATTTGCAAAAGGAAGCTGAACTAGAAGTCCAACAGCTTGAAGAAACCAAGGATCCTTGGATACTGTTTACTGATGGATCCTCCAATGTAAATGGAACAGGGCTTGGAATACTACTAAAATCGCCACAGGGGGACATAATACCCCACTCCATAGCTTGTGAATTTCAAACTACCAACAATGAGGCTGAGTATGAAGCCTTGATAGCTGGTTTGCAAATTGCAAAGCACATGAGCATCAGTCAAAGAATTGGCACTCTCTTTTGTATCCTTTAGTTTGACACAGGTACCAAGGGAAGAGAATGCAGAAGCTGATGCATTAGCCAATCTAGGATCATCTTTGAAGATTACTGAGGATATTGAGATCCCTATTATCCATATCCTGACCCCTGCTATCAAGGATCATGTAGCTATGGAGATAGGAGAAGATTCTGCAATCATCCCTAGTAATGATACCCAATCTCATTCAAGATCATGGATACTCCCGATCATGAGATACATACAATATGGAGAAATTCCTACAGGAGAAAACCCAAGGGCTTTCAAATAAGGTATCTCAATTTACAATATTAAATAATATATTGTATAAACGATCTCTTGCAGGACCATATTTGAGATGCATTGAGGATCCTGAAATTCAAGAAGTCCTAAAGGATTTCCATGAAGGAGATTGTGGAAACCACATTGGGGGTAGGGCATTATTCTCAAGGATCCTGAGGACATGATACTATTGGCCCACTATGAAGAAGGATGCTATGGAGTATGGCAAGAAGTGTAATCCTTGTCAGAGGCATAGTAATATCCTTCACCAACCAGCAGAGCTCTTGCATCCTATATCCTTTTCTTGGCCATTCATGAGATGGGGAATGGATATAGTTGGAAAGCTTCCTAAGGCACCTGGTGGAAAAGTATTCATGCTTGCTATGACTGATTACTTCCCTAAGTGGATAGAGGCTGAAGCCTTTGCTCAAGTCAGAGAAAAGGAAGTTATATCCTTTATTAAAAGAAATATTATTACTAGATTTGGCATCCCTTCTGAAATTATTTGTGACAATGGATCCCAATTTATTGGCAGTAGAACCACTAACTTTTGTGACAGTTGGGGAATTAAGATGATAACATCAACACCAGTCCATCCACAAGCTAATGGTCAAGCAGAATCATCCAACAAGATCATCATCAACAATCTGAAGAAGAAGCTTGGATCCAAGAAAGGAAAATGGGCAGAAGAACTACCTTATGTGTTGTGGGCTGATAGAACAACTCCCAAGAATGCTACAGGCCAAACTCCATTTTCTTTGGTATTTGGGGCAGAGTTAGTGATCCCTACAGAGATGGTGGTTCCAACTGCAAGAACAAGCGCTTGTGATCCTGAAGAAAATGCTGAAAACTTGATTCAAGATTTGGATACTATAGAAGAAATCAGGGATTTAGCAAGGATAAGGATGGCCAGTTATCAACAAAGGATGGCTGGAGCTTACAACAAAAATGTCAGGCTCAGGAAATTCCAAGTTGGGGATATGG
>JARYGA010007822.1:0-27976 GCA_030545235.1 Helianthus tuberosus | reverse complement strand
ACAACTTGGAAGATTTGGTGATTGGATACATCAGCTTAGGGGGAGTCTGTTGCTGACAGAGTTCATGTTGAAGCTGACGCTATCCAAAGACCAAAAGACTTTGATATTCTGAAGACTAAAGTTTCCTTTGCAAGCTATTGTCAAGGGGGAGTTTGTTGGTGCATGTTATGTAACAACAGCGTTGGATTGGTCTTTGGATATTAAACGTCTTTGGGCCGCGAAGACTTATGAAGACTGAATAGAATTCGAGTTTGTTGAAGCCCAATCTAGTCCAAGTTTGTATCAAGTTTTAGTCTATCTAGTTTAGCCCGAATTGTACCTAGATTTCGTATGGGCTTGGCCCAGTTCGAATTGTATGGTTGTGTGTATATAAACAACCTTTACCTAGAGTTTTAGGGTTAGACTTTTGGAGACTTTTAGGCAATTGAGAGAGAGTTCGAATACACAGAATATTGGCTGTGAGTTCGTGAAGATCTTGAGTGATTGTAAACGTTTTCGTTGGATAATCATAGAAGATCAGTTGGTAAATCGTCTGGTGTTCTTGTTTCTGTTTATTTGGTTTATCAAGGGGATTCCGCACCCTTGGTAGATTGTCAGTTTTGTTACGAATCACGGGATAGGGACCTACACTTGGTTTGCTCGGTTAGGCTCTCATAAATAACTAACAGTTAAGGTCGGTCAATCACGTCCTAATATGATTACCAGTTAGTCATTTAGTGGTTTCAAATAGAACACAAAGTTCCAACACGTATCTACTACATAACATGCATTCACTTTAATAGTTTACGCTCATATAAACATTCCACCTTTAGCTACTCAAGAACAAGCATAGAATATTTCACAATAATACTTTCATTGATATATAACATGTTAGATCATCCTCAGCTAACATACTCGGCATTTAGACACGCAATTTACGACTTATGTCATTTTAGCTTTAATATCCAAAACTGGGCTGTTTTCGGGCATTTTAATAAAATAGTTACCTTTTCCAAAAATTCCCAACTTTTTACAGAAGGTCTTAAACGATCCAAATATTATTGTGTAAAATTCTCGGGATCCAATTCATCACCAATATCTTATAAAAAATCATTTTCCGGACTGCACTCAGATTTATCTTTTTCTGACTGCAGTCTACGGAATAATTTATTTAAAATTCATCGTAAGTCCGATTTACGAAATTCCAGTGGGAGGATTACAAATGCATCAGTGGTCAGTTACAGTACAAGTTTCATGACCTAGTTCTACTCAGGTTTCAAGTTATGACTAAAAATATAACACCCATTTACTGCTGTAAAAACTCAGCTTTAGCTGTTGTTACAAATCGACCCTTTAAAAATAGCAAACGAAGTCCAAAAATTATGATTCCAGTGCCCTTAGAACCGTATTTCATAATACATAAATCTAGACTTCAGAAAATACATTTTTTGTTTAATTAAAGTCCTGTTACAGCCAACTGAAGTTGGCTGTAATCACCAAACAGCCTTCTGTTTTCAGTTTTTAACATTCTAAAGCGCGCTCGATTGATTCCGTTAACATGTTTAGCAATAAACAACGATACTTACAGCAGATTATAAGTCCTTCATATCAGCACATAATCATCATACACCAAACAACATCATTCTAACATCATTTCTTCATGTATCATCTTGTTTAAGCTTATGTTCAAGTTTTAAGTGTAAGATCTTATGGTTATTATTTATAAACCTCCAACATGTCTTTGTCCACTAGATTTAGTGCTCCCTAAGAACAAGACCATCCTAATAAACTAATCAAGAAAAAATCAAGTGGGGATCCTACTCTTAGAACCGATTTTGGGGGTGTGACAAAGAACAACAACAACAGTAGCAAGAATTGCGCTGTCACAACTGCTGTTCCTCTTCAAGTTGTCCCTGCTCAACCATAACCTCAACACCGCCAAGCAACGTCACCTGTTACCAATGCACCGCTGGCTAAGCGTGCGTACACTGGTCCTCACCCGGCTTGCCTTACTTGTACTTATCATCATCTAGTGGGAATCACTTGCAGATACTGTGTGCACTGCAACATGTACGGCCACTTCACCGCCAACTGCCGTCCTGGTCCACGTCAAGCTCCAACTCCAACTCAAGGCCAAGCTCCTGCTCAACAAGCTCTACTTCCTGCTCCTTAAGGACAGCAAGCGGCTCCTGCACCCGCGATCCATGCTAGAGCTTGCTTTGCGTGTGGTGATCCCAACCACTTCGCAAACATGTGCCCTAATCGAGTGGTGAAGCAAGAGCTACAACAGCAGCTGCCTCAGCAACAACAGCAACAGCAGCAGCAGCCAGCAGCCCGCGGACGCACTTTCAACATCAATGTCCGCCAAGCTCAAGCCGATAACAATGTGGTCAATGGTACGTTCCTTGTGAATGGTATTTATGCTTCGTGTTTGTTTGATACTGGAGCCGATAACTGTTTTGTATCCTTTGAGTTCAAATAGCTCCTTAATCGTAAGCGCGCCCATCTCCCCTCGACGTTCGATGTGTAAGTTGCCACCGGAAGAACTGTCGCCATAAATTCTGTTCTTCGTGATTGTACTCTCAAACTCAACAATCATGTTTTCCCTATCGATCTTATTCCAATGCAGCTTGGTAGTTTTGACATCATAGTAGACATGGACTTTATTCGCGAAAACCATGCTGAAGTTGTTTGTTTTGATAAGATGATTTGCTTCTCGCTCGCTAATGGTGATCAACTTTGTGTGTATGGTGAAACTCCTTCGAAAGGTCTTAAACTTATGTCGTGTGTCCAAGCTAGCAAGTATCTCCGCAAGGATTACAGAGCTTTCTTGGCTAACATCATAGTAGCGGAGAAGGAAAAGAAAGAGAAGACAATAGACAAGGTGCCTGTGGTTCGTGATTTTCCCCTTGTCTTCCCTGATGATCTTCCTGGATTACCCCCGAGTCGTGATATCGACTTTCATATCGACCTCATTCCTGGAGCCAATCCTGTTGCTAGAGCTCCTTATCGACTCGCTCCGTCCGAAATGCGCGAACTCTCGAGTCAGCTCCAGGAATTGCTTGATAAAGGCTTCATTCGCCCTAGCACCTCTCCTTGGGGCGCACCAGTCCTTTTCATAAAAAAGAAGGATGGGTCATTCCGGATGTGCATCGACTACAGGGAGTTGAATAAGCTGACGATCTAGAATCGCTATCCCCTGCCTCGAATCGATGATTTGTTTGATCAATTGCAAGGTGCTACATGTTTTTCGAAGATCGATCTACGCTCAGGCTATCACCAGTTACGCATCCAAGAGGAGGATATACCCAAAACCGCTTTTCGCACTCATTACGGCCACTATGAGTTCGTTGTTATACCTTTTGGCTTAACCATTGGACTCGCGGTTTTCATGGATCTGATGAATCGCGTGTGTAAACCGTTTCTTGACCGCTTCGTCATCAAGTTCATCGATGATATCCTGATCTATTCCAAGTTGAAAACCGAACACGCGCAACATCTACGTTTGGTTCTCGAACTGCTCCAAGGGAATCGACTCTATGCCAAGTTCTCCAAGTGTGAATTTTGGCTGGAGGGGGTTCAATTCCTCGGTCACATTGTCAATAGTCAAGGTATTCACATCGACCCTGCGAAGATTGAAGCTGTTAAGAGTTGGGTTACACCTAAGAACCCGTCTGAAGTCCGTTCTTTTCTCGAACTAGCGGGCTATTATCGCCGATTTATCGAAGGATTCTCTAAAATCGCCGTGCCGCTTACTTCTCTCACCCATAAGGACAAGCCTTTTGTTTGGGGAACTAACCAAGAGACTGCCTTTCAAACTCTGAAGCACATGCTCTGCAATGCTCCCGTTCTCGCTTTACCCAACGGAAACGATGATTTTATTGTCTATTGTGATGCCTCGAACCTTGGTCTTGGTTGTGTTCTCATGCAGCGGGATAAGGTTATCGCTTACGCATCTCGCCAGCTTAAGATCCACGAGAAGAACTATACAACCCACGATCTCAAGGTAGGTGAAGTTGTTTTTGCGTTGAAGATTTGGCGACACTATCTTTATGGTACCAAGTGTACGATCTTCACAGATCATAAGAGCCTACAACACATCCTCAGGCAAAAAGAACTGAATATGCGCCAACGCCGATGGGTAGAACTTCTCAACAATTACGACTGTGAGATTCGTTACCACCCTGGCAAAGCAAATGTCGTTGCCGATGCGCTAAGCCGACGAAGCTATTTGCATAGCATTCGTGATATCCCAGTGCAGCATAATCTCGAAACTCTCATCCGCGAAGCCCAGCATGCTTGTTCACCAAACGCACTTTGAAGAAGGAAAGGATTCT
Source organism: Helianthus tuberosus (assembly GCA_030545235.1). Classification (NCBI taxonomy): domain Eukaryota; kingdom Viridiplantae; phylum Streptophyta; class Magnoliopsida; order Asterales; family Asteraceae; genus Helianthus; species Helianthus tuberosus. The sequence continues at coordinate 23,660 of JARYGA010007822.1, read as the reverse complement.
CAATGATGGAGTCCAGCTAGTGAATAAGTCGAATGGGATATTCCATTATCTGGACCGAATTTGGATCCCTAAGCGGACCACTTTACGACAGATTCTGATGGACGAAGCCCACAAATCCCGATATTCTATTCATCCCGGTGCTGATAAAATGTACCAGGACCTTCGCTACAAGTACTGGTGGCCAGGCATGAAGAAAGATATCCCCCTCTATGTTTCGATGTGCCTGACTTGCTCGAAAGTCAAGGCCGAACACCAAATACCCTCTGGCTTACTCGTCCAACCCAAGATCCCTATGTGGAAATGGGAGAGTATAGCTATGGACTTCATAACGAAACTTCCGCGCACGCCATCAAGTCACGACAGCATCTGGGTTTTCGTTGACCGTTTGACCAAATCTGCTCATTTTCTGGCGATACGAGAAGACTATAAGGTATAAAAATTAGCCCGAATCTACACCGATGAGATCATTTGTCGACATGGGACTCCTCGCGACATCATCTCTGACTGCGATGGTAGGTTTACCACGCGTCTTTGGGAAACGTTTCAATCTACTTTCGGTACTACGCTTAATCTAAGTACCGTTTTCCATCCCCAAACCAACGGTCAGACAGAAAGAACGATTCGTACCCTTGAAGACATGCTTCGCTCGTGTGTCATAGATTTCAGTGATAATTGGGATGCACACTTACCTTTAATCGAATTCTTGTACAATAACAGTTATCATTCCAACATTCAAATGGCACCGTTTGAGGCATTATACGGAAGAAAATGTCGATCGCCTATTGTTTGGCACGTGATCGGAGACTCGCAGATAACCGGTCCTGAGCTGTTGCAAGAAACGACTGACAAAATCCTCCAAATTCGAGACAACCTACTGAAAGCTCGGAGTCGTCAGAAAAGTTACGCCAATAGACAACGCAAGCCCCTTGAATTTGAAGTTGGCGACCACGTACTCCTAAAGGTATCACCTTCGAAGGGTGTGGTCAGATTCGGCAAGAAAGGAAAGCTCGTGCCTCGATATGTGGGACCTTTATACGCTGACCACTATTGCTTATTACGTGTTATTCGATGAATGCTTGTATGTTATGTTAACACAGTGATTGTTACCTGACACCTTAGCAACGATAGTACTATAGTTTGGACTCAGCACTTGTCATGGACAGGGGTTGTTAAGGGCTTTACTTCATGTCTCCTAGTGGGGATATGTGTTGCGCATTCAACAACTCGCAGTCACGTCTGTGCATATTTCTCTGTCGATAACCTACTAGCTTTCACTTTGCTACATGTTACATGCTGGTTATGCGTAAACGATTTCGAACTCTATTATGCTATCAAACTTGTATGCTCACCTTTACAATATGTGTATTGACTTTATTTTAACGTTTGTGACAGGTGTTTGAGATGCTAGGATGTTGCTTGCTTTTCATGGAATCAAGTAGGATTGAGAGTCTAGAAACCAAGACAATTTATTTTGTTTTAATCTGAGTTGTCGGAACATGTTATTCGTCTTTGAGATACTGCTATCTATAATAATTTACTTGCTTAATAGGTTATGGTATGGGACATCATGTTAACTATTCGGTAAAGTAGTTGCTATGGAATTTCTCTTGGACAATCTGTTTCGCTCAGTGCCGCGCCCCGATGTTTCCGCCATCGGTTGGGGTGTGACACCGGTGAATTAGATGCGTAAGACGAGTATCAGAAAATGCTAAATTTAGATGGATGAACTTTAGTTGGAATCGAAACTTAGAGAATTAGAGGTTCTTTAAGTTAAAGACAGAAAAATTGATGCTTGAATCAAGTTAGTCAAGCGGATATAAATGCATATGCAAACCATGTAGTGGGAGCAAATACGGTAGTGTTATTGAGCCCGGGAAATGGGTAAAATGAACAAGGCTTTAACCTCGGTCATAAGATGTAAGAAAAAGATGTTAAAATCATAACGGTCGAATAATTCTATAATGGATTTGTAAGTTGTAAGCTTATAAATAAAAAATTAGTGAACCCGAAGTGTTAAATACTTAGATAAATGTATTACGAACGTTTAGAAACAAGTTTCGTGTAAAACGGACTTGAATTGTGCAAGTTATGAGTTAGAATGTGGAAATTGTCATAGCTGGGCAAATGCAGCTCCAAAAAAAGAAACTTTCTGTGAAAACATGCCTGTCGTGCCCCGCGACGCATAAAACAAACTCGGTCGCGCCCCGCCAGGGCCTGTCGCACCCCGCAAAGGCTTGGGGTGGTGCCGGTTGCGGCCCGCGAGGCCCTTTTGAACTGTCAAAAACACTTGTGTTGTTTATTTTGCTTTCCGAATTTGATAAAATATGTTATAAAACTATCATATCTAATGTTTATGATGGTTTTGACTAGGTGAATGTTATAAAATTTTGGGATGAAGATCAAGCGTCGTACAAGAACCGAACACATGTTAAATGAAGCTTCCGCGCTGATCTTGTTCAGTTTTGATGTTTTGAATCATGTAAACACTTAATAACTGTATTTTGAATGGTTTAAACAAAGGTGAACATTATGATGTAAATGTTTTTGTAAAACGGCACTTTTTTCGTAAAATGATAACTTTAAATGATGAAGAATTATTAAATTAGTAAGGGTCTTACATGATAAAAAAATAATAGAAATCAAATCCCCATCTGGTGAAACGTTCATCATTCATGGAGATCGACACTACGGATTGCCTGAGAATGCGTCTTTTCTTAAAGCATCCAAGTGTCTGAAGAAAGGATGTGTCATCTACATGGCACAAGTGAGAGTGGATACACCAAAACCCAAGATAGAAAACATACTAGTCATTTCTGAATTCCTTGATGTATTTCTTGAAGATTTACTTGGATTATCAGGGACCAACGGTCAGTCCCCGATAGATAAAAGTTTAGTCCTCAATTTAGCCATGGTACCACATCATTTCAGTCCTTGAAACATTTCTTCAATGACTGCAAATCAGTCTCAAATACTATGATATTTTAGTCCCTTTTGTGTAACTTTAAGGACTGAGAATCAGTTATCTAAACAAGACTATATTGTTCCGAATATGTTTCATTACAACATGACTCCATATCAAATTAGTCTCCAATAAAATGCTCTAAAGACTGAGAATTAGTCCCCGATACCGCTCGATTTTAGTCGTTAAGAAGCCACTTTTAGTGACTGAAAAATAATATGTGATAGTCTGTTATTTTGGTCTCTAATATGTACTTATGGAGTCTGATAATCAGTCTAAGATAACATTCATTTTCAGTCTCTAATATATTTATTTAGGGTCTGAAAATCAGTCTCTAATATGTTATTACACTAACTATTTTTTAGTTTCTAATAGTATGTGTCAACTCCAATGATTTTTCACTATCCAATCCCTTCACGGACCGAAAAATATTACCCAGTGAAGTTTCTTTACAATTTATATATTAAAATCCAATCACTAAACAAAAATAATACCATTCATAAATTTGCTTCTTGCTTCCCAAAAGTTCCAATACATTCAAGCACTAATATTATAACGATATCAAGCAAAATAACACCAAACAATTACTTCTAAAGTTTAAAAGAGTACTAGATAAAACAAAAGATAATAAACGTCTTAACCAACTACCTAAATTGTGTTATCACTATCAGCTTCATCACTTGCATCTATGGGTATTGTGCTTTCGAAGTCTGGAAACTTTGTGCCAATGAACTCAAACATTCTTTCATATTTTTCCTTATCTCGTTTCTGTTTCTCCTTGAGTGCAATAACCTTATTTCTCAAACTTTCATTCTCACTTGAGTCTTGTTGAGATGATACAGCTACCGATTTCATCCAACAGTCTTTTTTCCTCAACACGGGCCCCACACCCACTTCCCATGCTGATTGTATTGTTTTCTTCCTACCACAAACACTTTTTATGGCTTCTTTCTCAAGCTGATGTTCCATAGCAGTGGTAATTGTGGTTCATTTAGATTTTAATTCATCCAAAGTACCTGCTTATGTTGAATGATATTTTCCTGGCATAATAGAAGGTAAGGGAACAATATTTAAACCGACTAGCAACCCAAAATATATATTTGACAAAAAAAAATCACAATATCAAAAGCTTTTAACTAGAAGATGCTTACATATTCAATATGTGAATTTTCATTTAGCCATCCTTGTTTCGTAGCATTGAAATGCAACTTGTGATAAACTTCTAAAGGGCTAGGGGGCATCTGAGTCTCGGGATTTATCTAACATTATAAACATTATAATTATGAATGTCACACCCCCAAAATCCACATGCGGAGTATCACCGCTTAGAGGCGTGACTGACCAGGACCAAGCCACCAATCATATTGAACAAGCATGTAAGTAAGTATAAAAATCCAACCAATACAATTGGTGTCCAAATAAAACATAGTTAAGTTGCAAGCAGAAGCATAAAGTCTAAAACCCAAAGCATAAGTAAATAATGTTTAAGTTCATCATGAACACTCAATGTCCATGCTCCACAACAACTCTTCCCCATGCAAGCTCCTGCTAAACTTATTGACCTGCAAAGCATGTAGTAACGAGTCAACAACAATGTTGAGCGAGTTCACAGTTGGGTGTTTGTTTTAAGTTGTTCCAAAAACAGTTTCCTTTAACTGGCATCCCTGCCGTGGGGGTTACCCCATAGTTGAAAACGTGATTTGTTTATCCCATTTACTCTGGCAATCCAGCCGTGGGGGCTACCCCATGTTTAATTATCTGGCTCTTCGGCCGTGGGGGCTACCCCATGTATATACTACTAGACTCGTTACCATATCGACTGCTGACTGTAGTCATGTTTATGTGCCCTGAACTGTCAATGTCTATCATCATTGACGTGCCCAGATCCATTAGTTCACGCCCGTCCTCTGCGGCACGGTGTGAGGCTTGTCAGACCTAAATAGCGCTATCTAACTAATGACTCGCTCGCCATTGGCCCGGCGATTAAGTCGATATAAAAAGGAGGGACTTCGTGATAGAGTGTTGGTCTAGTGAAAACTGTCCAAGAGGACAAGGAATTATATTCCTGAACCCGTACTGTCCTACCCAAGAAAGGACGAGGAATCCAAATTCCTTAACCCATTCCCAACCCCTGGGAATCCCAAGCTTTGTAGAAAGTGTGAACTCACCTTAGGTTAGCTCGGCAGATATCAAAAGGTCAATCAAGCTGCTAGAGGTCAACCACATCCGAATTGAAGGTAGCAAAGGGTGATCCGAACCAAAAGCTTAGAGAGAGATGGGAGGTGTTGCCGTCGGGTTTGAGAGGAGAGAAAGAGAGTAGGGTTTTGTAAACTTGTGTAATTAGGTGAAGTGTGGGATTTATACCAACACCATAGGTGTTGTGCGAGTTGATGGAGTGGGCCGAACCCTCCTAATGGGCTGCCCTTTATGGGTTTCGAGTACAACAAGTGTAGTCCGAATAGACTTGTGTGATCGGCCAAGTATTGTGTGATCGGTTTATATTTGTGTGATAATATTACATACATACATGCATTCACATAATCAGATAACATAATAACATAATATTCCATTGATCATCAAAGTTCATGTAATCACATAGGATTCACATACGATACATTAACACAAAGATAGGTTCTGAAATACGAGTTGTCACATTATCCCCAAGTTGAAAGAAATTTCGTTCCGAAATTTGGTACGTAGTCACTGAGGAAGCTAGTTAAGTTGCATGGTTTTCCTGGTTTTCCTGGGTGAATACGTGCATTATGTGTAGGAAACCATGCTATATTCTATGTACATGTTTCTGTGTTCTAACTGCCTTATGTGCTACTGTGACCTTACGTGCTTATGTGCTTCTGTGCTCTACGTGTTTATGTGCCCCTGTGATTACGTGCCTACGTGTTTATATGATTGATGTGATCCTGTGCTTTATAAAGTAGCTTTAGGTGAACTCGCTAGACTATGCTATGATTAATCAAAATTGTGTTTGAGTCCTGTGGCGATGTCTGTTGCAGACAATGTCGTCATTTGGATCCCTTCACTCTCGAACTGCACGCCGAAACCATGAAGACAAACGCAATGCTGCTCTCGTCGCTAAGAAAATGGCGAAATTCATTCCGCAGATCGTTAGTGAGCTGAATGAGAGTGCCAGCAAGTCTTCTGAAGAGTCCAGGACTGATTCGCCAAAAGCTGCTTTTAGCTTTAAATAGTTCAAAGCATGCGGTCCTAAAGAGTTTACCGGCGAAGATGGGCCTACGGCCATGTTCCAATGGTTTGATTCGATCGAGGTCACCCTGCGCCAGAGTGGCTGTCCTGATAATCTCCGCACTCTCAACGCCACCAGCGTCTTCCAATTCCGAGCACTAGATTAGTGGACGGCCGAGAGAAAGAAACGCGGAAATGATGCAGCTTACTGGCTGACGTGGGATGAGTTGAAGGACGTTATGATGCAAGAGTTATGCCCTCCCCACGAGCGCCAAAAGCTGGAGGATGAATTCTGGCATATCAAGAAGAAGGATGGTGACAATGCTTGTTTAATTGCTCGCTTCAAGCAGCTGAGCATAATCTGTCCAGGTTAAGTTACGACGCCCGAAATCACCATCAAGAAGTATATTCGTGCTCTTCCGGATTGCGTGGCTAATTTTGTTCAAGCTGCAAAGACGACAACAATTGAGGAAACCTACCTACTCGCTGCTGAGATCAACGACAAGCGAGTCAAGTCTGGGTATTGGGATAAAGCCTCCAAGAATCTGCATCAAGTTACCGTTGTTCCAACCGCTGAAACAGCCGTCACGCCACAGTCTTCAAAGTCCTCTCGTCGCAAGAGGAAGAATGTCACGCCTCCAAGCGGTGATACTCCGCAGGGTGGAATTTGGATTGGTTAGTTATTTGTTAAGTAGCTTGTATGCCCATAGGAAATGACCAAAACGCCCTTTTGAAGCTTAAATCCGTATTTTACATATGTGAACATGTTTTTGACATATAATCTGATTTAGTAACATGTTTAGGTATTATTGGTCATGTAAGACTTGACATAGCACATAGTTAACCATCCGAACATAGTTTCATGCGAACGACACGTTAAAGTAGCATAAGCTACCTTAATAGGTCGTAACGGGTCAAAAGCACTTAGGCTAAGTTCCGAGCTAGGATGCAGGCTTTGTTAAACCATATCACATGAGTTCCAACACTCATTTGGTTTACAAGACTTCATTCTATCCGATCTTCCGATTTAGGTGTTGATTTATTTACTAGTAATCCGATTACTAGGTACCACTTGAATTTCCTTGGTTTTCCTGAGCTTCGCTATGTTCTTTAGATCAAGGATACCCTTCTATTCAATGTGAGTACATAGATCCCCTCTTTTACTGTTTTCAATTGTTTTGGGGTGATTCATATGTACAAAATGATTTCAAGGTTTAAACGATGGTTTCAAAAACGATAAAGATGGTTTATATTATACTAAATAACGATTTCAATAATGTGAACAAACTCGATGGTTGTAATTACATAACGAATGACATTCATTAGCATTGATCAAGCCGACCAGTATTAGGTTATGGTACCATAGGATCTGACAAATCCCATTATCAGACTACACCCATGGTTATGTGTGGTGGTTATGTAGGTAACGACCGAATCTGTGATTGTTAACTTACCCTTTGGTGGTTTGTTAATACGAGAAACAAGGTAGTCGAGTCACGAAGGTTTGAATGTTATTAGCGAGACAACCATAAGTAGTTTCACAATTAAAACGAATACGATTTTGGGACGAGTTGAAACGATTTGGAACGATTTAAACGAGATAAAACGATTTGAACGAACGATTGGTTTGGGTTGTGATTAGGTAATGGGATGGGTGTAACATGATAGAAGCATGGTAGATACGCCGCTGGTAAATCTTATATATAAGTGCTTTTATCATATTACATTTCATGTCATTATTTAGTTCACTTGGGAAACGATTTGAAACGATGTCACACAACGAGGTTTTCTAAATGATATAAACCATACGAGTTTTATTAACGATTTTTAACGAGATGTTTTACGAATTGGTTTACTAAAACAAATGTTTTGGGGTTAAGAATCATGGCTACGAGATTTTATAAACTATAACCAACTTGATTTGAGCTGGTTAATCATGTTGCAATACATTTTTCAAAAATGAGTTTTGTGTTTTGACTCTTGTAGTCTAACGAGGTACTGCAACATATAAACGAGCCATGATTCCGATACTCTCACGACCAGGATCGAGCCACCAATCATATTGAACAACGTAATTAAATAAATAAAACCAACCACAATACGATTGGTGACCAAAAGAAAGTAAACCGACTTTAGGTTAACAGCGGAAGCATAAACGTAAGTCCAAAACAAAAGTTCATAGTTCATAAGTTTAAAGACCAAAACATAAGTTCCATGAGTTCATAAAGTTTATTTATTAAGCATGGGACATAAGAGTCCAAATCCCACAACGACCTCCTCCTCATGCAAGCTCCATAAGCATCTAGCGACCTGTAAGGCATGTAACAACGAGTCAACAACAAAGTTGAGTGAGTTCACGGTTGGTTGTCCATTTTAGAGTTGTTTCCAAAAACGTAGTTTGATCTTAATCAGCAATCCAGCCGTGGGGCTTACCCCATAGTTCGAAAACGTTTATTAGTTAACCATCCCATGTCCACCTTCCCTGGCTATCCAGCCCGGCACTCCGGCCGTGGGGGCTACCCCATTATTTAAACTACCAGACTCGTTTATCATATCGACTACTAACGAAAATTAATTGTGCCCTAGCGTCGGTGTCTATCATCACCGACGTGCCATAGTCCATTAGTACACTCCCGCCCGACTGGCACGGTGTGAGGTTTGTTAAACCTAATAGCGCTATTAACTAATGACCCGCTCGCCAAAGCCTCGGCGATTAAATCGATACAAAAAGGGAGGGACTTCGCTGATAGAGTTCTAGTCCAGTAAGTCTAAGTACGTCCCAAGGACGAGGAATTCACATTCCTGAACACGTCCCAAAGGACGAGGAATCCCTATTCCTGAACCCATTCCCATTCCCACCGGGAATTTACCATGCTTTGTAGAAAAGTGTGAACTCACCTCGGTTTGCTCGGTTAGGCTCTCATAAATAGCTAACAGTCAAGGTCGGTCAATCACGTCCTAATATGATTACCAGTTAGTCATTTAGTGGTTTCAAATAGAGCACAAATTTCCTACACGTATCTACTACATAACATGCATTCACTTTAATAGTTTACGCTCATATAAACATTCCACCTTTAGCTACTCAAGAACAAGCATACGATATTGAACAATAATACTTTCATTGATATATAACATGTTAGATCATCCTCAGCTAACATACTCGACATTTAGACACGCAATTTACGACTTATGTCATTTCAGCTTTAATATCCAAAACTGGGCTGTTTTCGGACATTTTAATAAAATAGTTACCTTGTTCCAAAAATTCCCAACTTTTTATTTAAAATTCATCGTAAGTCTAATTTATGTAAGTCTGTTTTCGGGCTGTTTTCTGACTGCAGTCCACGGAATAATTTATTTAAAATTTATCGTAAGTCTGATTTACGAAATTCCTATGGGAGGATTACAAATACATCAGTGTTCATTTACAGTACAAGTTTCATGACCTAGTTCTACTCAGGTTTCAAGTTATGACTAAAAATATAACACCCATTTACTGCTGTAAAAACTCAGCTTTAGCTGTTGTTACAAATCGACCCTTTAAAAATAGCAAACGAAGTCCAAAAATTATGATTCCAGTGCCCTTAGAACCGTATTTCATAATACATAAATCTAGACTTCAGAAAATACATTTTTCGTTTTATTAAAGTCCTGTTACAGCCAACTGAAGTTGGCTGTAATCACCAAACAGCCTTCTGTTTTCAGTTTTTAACATTCTAAAGCGCGCTCGATTGATTCCGTTAACATATTTAGGGATAAACAACGATACTTACAGCAGATTATAAGTCCTTCATATCAGCACATAATCATCATACACCAAACAACATCATTCTAACATCATTTCTTCATGTATCATCTTGTTTAAGCTTATGTTCAAGTTTTAAGTGTAAGATCTTATGGTTATTATTTATAAACCTCCAACATGTCTTTGTCCACTAGATTTAGTGCTCCCTAAGTACAAGACCATCCTAATAAACTAATCAGGAAAAAATCAAGTGGGGATCCTACTCTTAGAACCGATTTTGGGGGTGTGACAAAGAACAACAACAACAGTAGCAAGAATTGCACTGTCACAGCTGCTCCTCTTCAAGCTGTCCCTGCTCAACCATAACCTCAACACCGCCAAGCAACGTCACCTGTTACCAACGCACCGCTGGCTAAGCGTGCGTACACTGGGCCTCACCCGACTTGCCTTACTTGTACTTATCATCATCTAGTGGGAATCACTTGCAGATACTGTGTGCACTGCAACATGTACGACCACTTCACCGCCAACTGCCGTCCTGGTCCACGTCAAGCTCCAACTCCAACTCAAGGCCAAGCTCCTGCTCAACAAGCTCTACTTCCTGCTCCTCAAGGACAGCAAGCGGCTCCTGCACCCGCGATCCATGCTAGAGCTTGCTTTGCGTGTGGTGATCCCAACCACTTCGCAAACATGTGCCCGAATCGAGTGGTGAAGCAAGAGCCACAATAGCAGCAGCCTCAGCAACAACAGCAACAGCAGCAGCAGCCAGCAGCCCGCGGACGCACATTCAACATCAATGTCCGCCAAGCTCAAGCCGATAACAATGTGGTCAATGGTACGTTCCTTGTGAATGGTATTTATGCTTCGTGTTTGTTTGATACTGGAGCCAATAACTGTTTTGTATCGTTTGAGTTCAAATAGCTCCTTAATCGTAAGCGCGCCCATCTCCCCTCGATGTTCGATGTTGAAGTTGCCACCGGAAGAACTGTCTCCGTAAATTCTGTTCTTCGTGATTGTACTCTCGAACTCAACAATCATGTTTTCCCTATCGATCTTATTCCAATGCAACTTGGTAGTTTTGACATCATAGTAGGCATGGACTTTCTTCGCGAAAACCATGCTGAAGTTGTTTGTTTCGATAAGATGATTCGCATCTCGCTCGCTAATGGTGATCAACTTTGTGTGTATGGTGAAACTCCTTCGAAAGGTCTTAAACTTATGTCGTGTGTCCAAGCTAGCAAGTATCTCCGCAAGGAATACAGAGCTTTCTTGGCTAACATCATAGTAGGGAGAAGGAAAAGAAAGAGAAGACAATAGACAAGGTGCCTGTGGTTCGTGATTTTCCCCTTCTCTTCCCTGACGATCTTCCTGGATTACCCCTGAGTCGTGATATCGACTTTCATATCGACCTCATTCCTGGAGCCAATCCTGTTGCTAGAGCTCCTTATCGACTCGCTCCGTCCGAAATGCGCGAACTCTCAAGTCAGCTCCAGGAATTGCTTGATAAAGGCTTCATTCGCCCTAGCACCTCTCCATGGGGCACACCAGTCCTTTTCATCAAAAAGAAGGATGGGTCGTTCCGGATGTGCATCGACTACAGGGAGTTGAATAAGCTGATGATCAAGAATTGCTATCCGCTGCCTCGAATCGATGATTTGTTTGATCAATTGCAAGGTGCTACATGTTTTTCGAAGATCGATCTACGCTCAGGCTATCACCAGTTACGCATCCAAGAGGAGGATATACCCAAAACCGCTTTTCGCACTCATTACGGCCACTATGAGTTCGTTGTTATACCTTTTGGCTTAACCATCGCACCCGCGGTTTTCATGGATCCGATGAATCGCGTGTGTAAACCGTTTCTTGACCGCTTCGTCATCATGTTCATCGATGATATCATGATCTATTCCAAGTTGAAAACCGAACACGCGCAACATCTACGTTTGGTTCTCGAATTGCTCCAAGGGAATCGACTCTATGCCAAGTTCTCCAAGTGTGAATTTTGGCTGGAGGGGGTTCAATTCCTCGGTCACATTGTCAATAGTCAAGGTATTCACATCGACCCTGCGAAGATTGAAGCTGTTAAGAGTTGGGTTACACCTAAGAACCCGTCTAAAGTCCGTTCTTTTCTCGAACTAGCGGGCTATTATCGCCGATTTATCGAAGGATTCTCTGAAATCGCCATGCTGCTTACTTCTCTCACCCATAAGGACAAGCCTTGTGTTTGGGGAACTAACCAAGAGACTGCCTTTCAAACTCTGAAGCACATGCTCTGCAATGCTCCCGTTCTCGCTTTACCCAACGGAAACGATGATTTTATTATCTATTGTGATGCCTCGAACCTTGGTCTTGGTTGTGTTCTCATGCAGCGGGATAAGGTTATCGCTTACGCATCTCGCCAGCTTAAGATCCACGAGAAGAACTATACAACCCACGATCTCAAGCTATGTGAAGTTGTTTTTGCGTTGAAGATTTGGCGACACTATCTTTATGGTACCAAGTGTACGATCTTCACAGATCATAAGAGCCTACAACACATCCTCAGGCAAAAAGAAGTGAATATGCGCCAACACCAATGGGTAGAACTTCTCAACGATTACGACTGTGAGATTCGTTACCACCCTGGCAAAGCAAATGTCGTTGCTGATGCACTAAGCCGACGAAGTTATTTGCATAGCATTCGTGATATCCCAGTGCAGCATAATCTTGAAACTCTCATCCGCGAAGCCCAGCATGCTTGTTTCACCGAACGCACTTTGAAGAAGGAAAGGATTCTCAACGATGGAGTCCAGCTAGTGAATAAGTCGAATGGGATATTCCATTATCTGGACCGAATTTGGATCCCTAAGCGGACCACTTTACGACAGATTCTGATGGACGAAGCCCACAAATCCCGATATTCTATTCATCCCGGTGCCGATAAAATGTACCAGGACCTTCGCTACAAGTACTGGTGGCCAGGCATGAAGAAAGTTATCGCCCTCTATGTTTTGAAGTGCCTGACTTGCTCGAAAGTCAAGGCTGAACACCAAAGACCCTCTGACTTACTCGTCCAACCCAAGATCCCTATGTGGAAATGGGAGAGTATAGCTATGGACTTCATAACAAAACTTCCGTGCACGCCATCAAGTCATGACAGCATCTGGGTTTTCGTTGACCGTTTGACCAAATCTGTTCATTTTCTGGCGATACGAGAAGACTATAAGGTATAAAAATTAGCCCGAATCTACACCGATGAGATCATTTGTCGACATGGGACGCCTCGCGACATCATCTCTGACTGCGATGGTCGGTTTACCACGCGTCTTTGGGAAACGTTTCAATCTACTCTCGGTACTATGCTTAATCTAAGTACCGTTTTCCATCCCCAAACCAACGGTCAGACAGAAAGAACGATTCGTACCCTTGAAGACATGCTTCGCTCGTGTGTCATAGATTTCAGTGATAATTGGGACGCACACTTACCTTTAGTCGAATTCTTGTACAATAACAGTTATCATTCCAACATTCAAATAGCACCGTTTGAGGCATTATATGGAAGAAAATGTCGATCGCCTATTGTATGGCACGTGATCGGAGACTCGCAGATAACCGGTCCTGAGCTGTTGCAAGAAACGACTCACAAAATCCTCCAAATTCGAGACAACCTACTGAAAGCTCGGAGTCGTCAGAAAAGTTACGCCAATAGACAACGCAAGCCCCTTGAATTTGACGTTGGCGACCACGTACTCCTAAAGGTATCACCTTGAAGGTAGCAAAGGGTGATCCGAACCAAAAGCTTAGAGAGAGATGGGAGGTGTTGCCGTCGGGTTTGAGAGGAGAGAAAGAGAGTAGGGTTTTGTAAACTTGTGTAATTAGGTGAAGTGTGGGATTTATACCAACACCCTGGGTGTTGTGCGAGTTGATGGAGTGGGTCGAACCCTCCTAATGGGCTGCCCTTTATGGGTTTCGAGTACAACAAGTGTAGTCCGAATAGACTTGTGCGATCGGCCAAGTATTGTGTGATCGATTTATTTTTATGTGATAATATTACATACATACATGCATTCACATAATCAGATAACATAATAACATAATATTCCATTGATCATCAAAGTTCATGTAATCACATAGGATTCACATACGTTACATTAACACAAAGATAGGTTCTGAAATACGAGTTGTCACAATGAAGAACATATATATTCTAAAAAGAGTAAAATCAATCTTTTTTAACAAATATAAAACTAGGAAAAAGTCAAACCAAGGTTTGTGATTCATGGAAGATCAAATTTCTATAACTTTCCCCATGCCTAGAAACCACCTCTTTTAGATATACAACAGCAAGTTGTGAGAACTTATTGGTTTTCTTGATCATGAGGAAGTGCGCTAATTTCGTGAGACGGTCGACGATCACCCAAATGCTATCATTCCCGTTTTGGGTTCTAGGTAGACCGGTGACAAAATCCATGGCAATATGTTCCCATTTCCACATGGGTATTTCTGGTTGCTGAAGCAACCCTGATGGTTTCTGGTATTCCACCTTGACCTTCGCACAAGTCAAGCATTTGCTCACATACGTCGCGATATGGGCTTTCATCTACGGCCACCAATATAAGACCTTTAGGTCTTGATACATCTTATCAGATCCCGGATGAACAGAGTATTGAGACTTGTGTGCTTCGTCCATCACAAGCTCTCTAAGGTTTCCGTACAAAGGAACCCATATTCACTCCATAAAATAGTGAGTGCCATCAGATCTTTCCACAAGTTGTTTCTCAAAGCCTCGCATGGCTTCAGCCTTAAGATTCTCGTCCTTCAACGCTTCGGCTTGGGCATAACGAATCTGGTCAGGTAAGTTAGAGTGGATAGTGAGCTGCAAAGCTCGGACTGTGACAACCCTCACAAAACCAGGTATCCGTACAATTAATTAATATTTAATTAATGCTTAATTACTGTGCTTGCTTACAATTGTGGTTAAACTGCTTCTTGATTTATGATATATACATACTCATGCATCACATTTATACTGTCACTCTATTATTTACACACAAACATTAGTGACAACCTTGATGCACAAAAGCACAGTGAGCACACTAAACGGATAACCCAGTAAACATGCTGACATTGCCAGCACCAAAACAGACATTGTTCTGAGGCCAGTATGAGCCGGGAGTAGATTTCTACACTAGTAGGGAGTGTAGGGAGGTGAGAATCATTAAACTACGTCATTAGGTGATAGTTATAGTGCCCGGAAGTGCCTAAAACATACTTTAATTACAAAATACTGCACTTTATACAAAAATTCAGCATTTAACATAACTAGTAAGGTGCAAAAACTTGGTGAAATAATTCTAGACACTTTCCAAAGTGTTGTTAATTTATTGTGTCACTAAAAACACTATTAAAGACACTTTAAAGTTTATTTGACACTTTAACGGATCAGTATCCAACCAAACAACCGGACTTTACCCGGAACATGAAAATATTGCCAAAAACATTGTTTATACTTTTCTGAGCTAGTTAGGGTCCCCGAATACACAAACACCCTTTATATTTCATAACACACATAGATATCCTAACTAAACCTTTTGATTTCAACTAATCACCAACTATATCATCACAAACCAACCCTTACCCCCCCCCCTCAAAATGACGGTCACAAGGGGTTACCCACCCCTTGTCCTACTTTGATTATTTTATTTGCCATTGTTTGATATCTAGTGGACACATTACATGTTGGTTAAAGAACTAAGGGGATTATAAGTAAACACCATGGGTTAATCACCTCCATTTCACAAACCACAACACAAACTTGCTCTCCTCCTCTCTCTCTTGCTTGCCTTCGGCCGAACACAACCATCATCACCATCACTACCTTCAAGTCTTGTTCAACCATTTTACATACATACATAGAAGCAAGGGATCATACAAGAAGGCTTGGTGCACTCGGAAGCTCAAGGACCTCTCTAGATTTCTTTTATCCACCTCGTTTACGTCTTGTTTCTTCCCTAGCCTTGTGCTACTAGTAAGTGCCTCTAAACATCATCTTGATCTTGTTTATGGTGGTTAATAAGTGATTTAATGGTTGAAAGTTAAGAACACTAAAGAACATAACATAAAGTCTTGAACATAAGTGATTAATGGTGGATAAAGAGAAACTAGTTGTGTAAATCTTGTGAAACTTGTCTAGTTGTGATTATTTGATGTTGTTTGTTACTAGAAGTAGGATGGATCATCATCTAACCATACTAGATCATGTTCAAGAACATGAACTAGTAGTATGTTAGTGTAAAGTTATAAAAGATGATGAAACTTTCCATCCATGAGACATGAACTTGAGTAAATAAAAATTTTCTTGTAAAATAAGACTCTAAACATGTTGATCTAAAGATCTACAAGTGGTTTTTCGGAAAGACCAAGTGAAAGATGAAAGTCTTGTTTAAAACCCGGATCTTACATGAACTAAATATATTTTTAGAAGGTAAACAAGTGTGTAAACACTTGTGTAAACAAGAAAATTTAACAAGAAATATTTTTGGTAAATCATGACTAGAAGTTGTGAAACTTCAAGATCTTTAAAAATAAAGTTTTTAAGAAACTAATTTTATTTTTAAAGATAACAAGATCTATTAAATACGTTAGAAAGTTACTACATATTTTTACAAAACATTCAAGTTCATGAGTTTATGGTTATTCATATTTTGTCTAGTTTGAAGGAATAAATATTTTATATTGTTAATTGATGATCGTTGATTGAAAGTTTGAAAAGAAAATGATACGCTTGTAAGCGTGGACACCTCCAGTTACAGAGGAAATTCTGGCGAAATTTTTACAGAAATATAACACTTAGAAATATTTTTCTAAACAAATGTTTACGAAATATATCTTTAACTTTGTTTTCAAAATAAACTTCGCCATGATTTTTATTTAAAAAATTACAAAGTATCGGAGGTGGATTTTCGTAAATAAAACTTGTTAAATATATATTTAGAATATATATTTCATAATAAAACGCTTGTGTGATTATGTGATTATTTTGTGAACTACATCTATTATTTTTAGGGCAAAAATAATATAACGGGAGTATATTGAAATCACAACTCCAAAATAATACCAACGCTATCACAAATAAATATTTAAGTTACACCGGTATTATTATTATAACGCGAACTTTAAAATGTAACCTATGTATTTTCGGAAAATACTCTTAAATGTGTATTTTGATAAAGTATTATTTTGGAAATGGTATGAAGTAAAATATAATATTTTTGGGAAAAATATGTATATTTTGGAGTTAGAAT
Organism: Helianthus tuberosus; assembly: GCA_030545235.1. Classification (NCBI taxonomy): domain Eukaryota; kingdom Viridiplantae; phylum Streptophyta; class Magnoliopsida; order Asterales; family Asteraceae; genus Helianthus; species Helianthus tuberosus. Next base: position 6,469 of record JARYGA010007822.1, on the reverse strand, counting down.
ATTTTAGACAAGTGATTAAAATATATTTTCAAGTGAGACTTAAAAATATATTTTCGGAATTATAAAACACACATGTATTAAAACCCCTCATCCTTGGGAATGAATATATTTCGTAAATAATCAAGAAGTGTAAACACGAAATAGTTGTCTAACTATTTCCCAAACACGTTAAACCTTAAGCCAAGGCACGGCCGTCCGTCTAATAGAAGTTAGTACGTGTAGGTCGTCACGCAGCAGGTTGATTGGGATTGGCTATTTCGGGACGCACTTCAGTGAGTTCATGTCCCCCTATTCTCTTAACTGTTTTCAGTTTTTATACTTCGGGGGTGGAATACATGTTACAGAAATTATGGATACTTTTATACATGGTATGGTTAGCTTAAGGAGGGTTTACTACTTAGATCATGTGAGTGGGTAGGCTGGAACTAGAGGCCATTAATCCTCATTGTAGGACCGAGGGTCATTAGCGGTAGATCTATCTGGGTGTAGCGAACCCAACTCCAGGCCCACTGTACGGACCTCGGGGTGACTTTGAGCCCGACGCAAAAATCTGCTAGGTTTGAGTCTTCCTATAGCACTTCACACATATCATTGGCTTTGCAACCCAATGGTGATCTCTTTCTTTTTCTTTATTTGCTACATACCAGGGATTTTTCATACATACCAACATATTACAAAGGTTTACATACTCACTTTCACATGAACTCGCTCAACTTTATATTGATTTTTCAACTTACATGTATTTCAGGAAATTAATGGATCTGGCCAAGTATGCAAGGGTGTTAAGCTGCGTAGGAGTAATGATGTCATCCAAGTTTAGGAAATGTGACCTTTGCCTGGACGGGTCATAAGTCTTAAACTGTGTTTTCTTCATGTCTTTTGGTTGTGTCTTGTGAACAAGTTCTAAGTATGTTGTGGTTGTAATTGGTTTCACGTAGCGACTTTTAAAAACAATGTTGTCGTGTTTACTTTTAAAACTTACCTAATGGATGAACATCATGGTTTTATTTTCATATAGCATGGTTATGATATGTGCTATGGTATTAACAAGTCACACCAAAATAAACCCACGCTTCCGCAAAGCCAGGGTGTGACAGCTTGGTATCAGAGCATCGATCATAGGGAACTAGGATTCCTTCTCGAGTCTAGACCATGATCACTAGGGCTCACATGAAAACATTTTTACATTGCATACACTAAACGTCCAGATCCAGGGCACAAACATATTTTTTTTAACAAAAGGGCATAAGTACACTTTTCAAAGATTTATAATTTGGGGAGACTGAGGGAGTTCAGTCGGGGAGACTAAGGGAGTTCAGTCGGGGAGACTGAGTGTCACACCCTGGCTTTGCGGAAGCGTGGTTATTTTGGTGTGACTTCTTAATACCATAGCTTAACCATAACAAGCTATATGAAATAAAAACCATGCAAGATCATCCATAGATTTAAGTTTTAAAACCGAAGTAACATAACATTGTCTTAGGGACTACAACACCATAACATAAAACATTGTTTTGAAAGACATAAACATCAACATGAATAAAACGCAGTTTAAGATTTGTGACTCGTCCAGGAAAAAGTCACATTTCCTAAACCGGGATGACCTCGGAACCCATATGCAGCGGGAAAACATAACATACCGCGCCAAATCTTTAATTCCCTGAAATACATGTAAGTTGAAAAATCAACAATAATGTTGAGCGAGTTCATGTGTAAGTGAGTAAATAAACCTTTGTATATATAAAAACCCTGGTATGTAGCAAATAAGGAAAAAGAGATCACCAATGGTTTGCAAGGCCATTGATATGTGTGAAGTGCAAGTAGGAAGACTCAAACCTAGCAGATTTATGCGTTGGGTACAAAGTCACCCCGAGGTCCGTACTGTTTGGGCCTGGGGCTGGGCTCGCTACACCCAGATAGATCTACCGCTCCTGCCCCTCGGTCCTACTATGAGGATTAATAGTCCCAAGTTTCCGCCTACCCACTCACATGATCTAAATAATAACCCTCCTTACGCTAACCATACCATGTAAGAAATATTCGTAATCATAGTAACATGTATTTCACCCCCGCAGTTTAGAAAACTGAAAACAGTTAGAGAAAAGGGGGAGTATGAACTCACAGTGGTGCGTCTCTACCAAGTATATCTCCTGATCAAGCAGCTGTGCGACGACCTACACGTACTAACTCTATTAGACGGATGGCCGTGCCTTAGCTTAAGGTTTAAGTTTTTGGGAAATAGTTAGACAACTATTTCGTGTTTATATTTTTGTGAATACTTGGTAATTATTCTCCTTCCCAAGGATGGGGTATTTAATACATGCGTGTTCGTAAAATTCGAAATACATTATTAAGTCTCACTTAATATATTTTACTCCCTACTTCAAAATATAATCATTAACATTTGGTAATATTATTTTTACCCTAAAAATAATCATAAACATTTTACAAGTGACGCTTATGAAAAGTATATATACTAAATACATATATTTATCACGTTTCATTTTGTGAAATCCCACCTCCGATATTTTGTAAATAAAGTCATGGCGAAATCTATAATTCGAAAACACGTTAAAAATGTATTTCTAACACTTGTAGTGACAATATTTCTAAGTGTTAGGTTTTTGGAAAAATTTCGCCAGAGTTTCCTCTGTAACTGGAGGTGGCCACGCTTTCAAGCGTATCATTTTCTTTTACAAATCAAACCAACAATTTTCTCATTCCATCAAAACAATGTTCAAAGCATCAAACTAGTCAATATATATGTAAATCGCCAAAATGCATGAACTTGTGGTTTATTTAAAATATGAAGTAAAGCTCCTTACTTTTAGTGTATCTTTATATAAATCCATCCGGTTTCGTAAAAGTCTTGTTTTTAAAGAAATTCCATCTTTACAACTTCTGGTAAAATTTGACAAAACTAGTTCTTTGTCGAAACTTAGTGTTACACAAGTATTTACACACTTGTGTGTTTGCTAAAATTATTCTTGTTTATGAAAGATTCATCTTTAAAAGTATGTTTTCTCTTGACACGTGGTCCTTTGAAAATACCGCTTGTAGATCCGTAGATCTACTAGTTTTAAACACTATTTCGTGAGTAAAGTCGATTTTACACAAGTTCAAGTTTCTCGTGTGGTAGAGTTTCATCACTTAACCCTTGTTATACTTAAAAAAACTCTATGTCATGATCCATGATCATGACCAATCCGGGTTAAACGATGATCCGAGCTACCACAACATAGATCGGTACTAAATAATCACACAAAACAAATCTTACAAGATTTACACAACAATCAAGCTTTTATCCATCATTTTTAGCATTTTTAGTAGACTTTTAACATATCATCTTGTATGTTCATAGATTTTAACCGACAAAGTTCTTTTTAACCACTTTAAAATAGATCAAGAAGGCGATTAGAGTAACTTACTACTAGCTCGAGGCTAGGGAAGATTCTAGTCGCAAAATGCGTGGATAAAAGCAATAGGGTGAGGTCCTTCGCGTTCCGAATGCACCAAGCCTCCTCGTATGTGATCCTCAACACTTGTATGCTCTTGGAATGAGAAGATCAAAATCGAAAAATGGATGGATGTGGGTGTGTGTGTTCGGCCGAGAGCCAAAGAGAGGGAGAGAGAGAGAGTTTTGGGATGTTTGTGCTTGTGTGCCAAGATTAGAACTTATAGACATTTCATAAGATTATTATCCAAGAGTCCATATGTTCCCTTGATATTAAGCATAAGTGATTTATCAAATCAAAATAGGACAAGGGGTGTCCCCTTGGGGACCGAACTCGTTAGGGGGGGGGGGTATCCTAGTTAGATTTCAACCAAAAGTTAAGTATTAGTTAAGTTAAGTGAAGGTTAACTCGGTTACTAGCGTGTCGTGCATTATGACGGGTGTTAGGGTATTCAGGGACCCTAACTGGCTCAGAAAAAGAAAAACAATGTTGTTGGCAATATTTTTGTGTTCCGGGTAAAGTCCGGTTGTTTGGTTGGATAGAGATCCGTTAAAGTGCTTAACAAAGCTTTAAAGTGTCGTTATTATTATTTTTAGTGACACAACTTATTCCCGACACTTTGGAAAGTGTCTAGTAATGTTTTTCTCATGTTTTGGCACTCCATTAGGTAGCTTAATGCTGAATTTTTATTTTAAAGTGCTGAATTTCGTACTTAAGGTACGTTTTAGGCACAACCGATCACTGTAACTTATATCTAGTGACGCGGTTCTACAACCCTTATATCCCTACACTCACCACTAGTGTAGCAAACTATCTCAGGCTCTTACAGGCCTTAGAGGCAGTACCTGCCTGGTGCTAGTTATGACAGCACGTTTAATAGGTTATCCGTTCATTGTGCTACTGTGCTTTTGGTGCATCAAGGTTGTCACAAAGGTGCTGTAAGCAAAACATGGAGTGACAGCAAGTAAAGTATGATGTAAGTAAGTACATGTATCAGTATTCAAGTAGCAGTTTATCCACAAGTTCAAGTAAGCACAGTAATTAAGCAGTAATTAATTATTAATTAAGTCGTACGGATACCTGGTTTAGTGAGGGTTGTCACATTCTCCCCCCGTTAGAAAAATTTCGTCCCGAAATTTTAAGTTCTGCTTGTAGATGCAGGGTTCTTAGGAAATAGGTGGGGGTATTTCTCTTTCATCCGGTCCTCATGCTCCCAGGTGTATTCAGGACCATGTCTGGCATTCCAACGAACCTTGACGAGCTTGACACTGCTCCGGCGGGTCTTGTTTACTTTCTAATCCGTAACCTCCACCGGTTCTTCAACGAAATGGAGCGTGTCGTCAACATGAATCTCGTCGGTGGGAATGGCAATGGTATCTTGAGTTGGACTTTTCTTCAGGTTGGATACATGAAATGTATCGTGAACTCCATTCAGTTCCGCAGGTAAGTCCAGCTTGTATGCTACTAGCCCTATTCTTTCCAAAATTCTGAAAGGGCCAATGTAACGCGGATTCAACTTCCCACGCTTTCCGAAGCGTGCCACACCCTTCCAGGGTGATACTTTCAATAAAACCATATCTCCAACTTGGAATTCCAAATGTTTCCGGTTTGGATCTGCATAGGCTTTCTGTCTCTCGCGAGCTGCTTCGATGCGTTTTCGAATCTGCGCAATCTTGTCTGTCGTCTCTTGGACGATTTCGGGACCAACAAGCTGCCTATCACCTGCGTCAGCCCAGCATAGGGGTGATCGGCACTTGCGTCCGTAAAGAGCTTCGAATGGCGCGGCTCCAATACTGGTGTGGTAGCTGTTGTTGTATGAAAATTCGACCAGTGGCAAATGCTTATCCCAGCTACCGCCCAAATCCATAACACATGCTCTCAGCATATCTTCCAAGGTCTGAATAGTCCGCTCGCTTTGACCGTCGGTCTGAGGGTGAAATGCCGTGCTCAGATTTAATTGTTAGCCAAAAGCTTCTTGGAAGGATTGCCATATCCTTGATATGAAACGTCCATCTCTATCAGAGATGATCGAGAGAGGCACTCCATGACGTGCGACGATCTCTCGCATGTATATTTCTGCCAGTTTGCTGGTGTTATCCTTCTCTTTGATTGGCAGAAAGTGTGCGGATTTTGTTAGGCGGTCAACTATCACCCAAATAGTGTCATGCCTCTAGGCGTTCTTGGCAACTTTGTAATAAAATCCATGGAGATTTGTTCCCATTTCCACTTGGGAATCTCAGGTTGCTGCAGAAGTCCTGAAGGCTTCTGGTATTCCGCTTTCACCTTAGCACACGTTAGACACTTGCTCACATAAACAGCAACATCGCCCTTCATCCTAGGCCACCAATAGTAATTCTTGAGATCTTGGTACATCTTATCCGCTCCTGGATGAATAGAGTACCGCGATTTGTGAGCTTCATCAAAAACAACTTTCCTTAAACCACCAAACAGAGGAACCCAAATCCTTTTCTCAAAACATAACGTTCCTTCCTCGTTTGGCACCAGTAGCTTCTCCATCCCACGGAGATATTCTTCTTCAAGATTTCTTTCCTTAAGAGCTTCTTTCTGCGCGGCACGAATGCGCAAGGAAAGATCGGTTTGGATAATCATTTCTAAAGCCCTAACCCTTATGGGCTTGATCCTCTCTTTTCGACTTAGGGCGTCGGCAACCACATTCGCCTTCCCTGGATGATACTTTATCTCGCAATCATAATCATTTAACAACTCAACCCATCGTCTTTGTCTCATATTCAACTCCTTCTGGTTGAATATGTGTTGTAGGCTCTTATGATCTGTAAAAATTGTACATTTCGTACCATATAGGTAGTGTCTCTAGATCTTTAAAGCAAATATCACTGCGCCTAGCTCCAAATCGTGCGTGGTATAGTTCTTCTCATGTACCTTCAACTGACGTGATGTGTAAGCAATAATCTTCTGCGTTGCATCAACACGCAACCCAATCCTTGACGCGAGGCGTCACAGTATACCACGAAATCGTCAATACCTTCCGGTAG
>JARYGA010007821.1:0-30337 GCA_030545235.1 Helianthus tuberosus | reverse complement strand
ACCCTTAGCTCTTGCTTAACAAATGAATAATTAACTTTGATAATCAAGAGCTAAGTTAAATTGGTGTTAACAATAGTATGAACTTAGACTTGAAAAGTAGTTAAAACGGTGGCGTAAAAATAATGCCTATCGGATACTTGACAAAGTGCTTAAATGAATTGTCGAGGTTTATAATATAATCACTTATTTTGATAGGCAGTTGGACCTTTAAAAGTCAAACTGACCAAAATGAAATCAAATGGTGAATTTTGATGTAAAACCCGTAAGGTGGAATAGTCATAATTAATGATGACTAAACTAACCGTCTTACGAATTATGATAATAGTTTGACGCTTGACAAGCTAGGTGGAGGCTTGGAAAGGAAGCGGGTCAAACGAAGCAAATAAGAAGGAAAAGCGTACTTCGGATGCGAGGTAAGTAAAACTTACACCCACTTGTAGTATATGTGTTTACTTTATAAGCGATGAATACAATAAAGGATTAGGTTCGAATCATGGGTTCCGACACGAAACGAAATGAGTTGGAACCAATAAAAATGTTTTAAACCATGATTAATGGTGAAAGAGGCAAAATGGTAAATTAGTCACGAATTGGTTAAGAATTAGTGAGTTTTTCTTAAAGTTACCTTATAGCGTAACTAGTAATGGAAAATGGGTAAAAATGGAAATTTAGTCAAGTATCGACTAAAGTAAAATAAGTTTCAAAGGACACCCATAGCGTAAGCCGAATGGGTTAAAAATATAAGAAATTGACTTTATAAAGAAAGGGATCTAGTGAGAAAATCCGAAATGGGTCGGATGTGTGATTGGTAATTAGAACCCATGTTTTGTTACATATGAAAATGTTGGGTTATGTAGGTCGAACGGGTCAAATGGTGGGAATAACGCCATTTGACAAAATCAACTAATGTGGTTGTCAAGTCATGTGTTTACAGGGGCAAAGAGTAATTTGGGTAATTGCGTCGCCATAAGAATATCGGTAATAAAAGCAAGGTGTTGAAACGGGTCACTAGGTTGACTCGAGCCAGGTACGTATAAATAAGATTGTGGTTAAACATACATTTTTGGGTCAAATTAGTAGCAAATGCCCATCGACGTAAATGAGGGGCTAAAGTTGACTAAAATGCCCTTGATGGGTAAATCGGGCAAATGACCTTTAAAGGTTGTTGGAAATAAGTGTTTTGTAGATTAAATCCTTAAGATAAGTATAAAAGGGATGTTATGGGACCTTAATGCATAAATACCCTTAACGGGTCAAAATAGAAGTGATAGCGAAACGGGTTAAAAATGTGTAATAACTCTTGAAGTGAACCTTGTACAATAGGAAATAATCATAATAATATGTTTACAAAAGAAACAAGGGCCACAAAAAGCTTGTTAGATGAAACCGCGAACGGGTCAAAAAGTGTCGTAAATGAACTTCAAGCCGAGAGTTTAAACTCTAAAATTTTGTGAAGTTAGATGTTTTGTTTTAACTCCATAAGATGGAGAATTAAATTACGAGCGCATAGGAAAAAGAATCGGGTAAAACGGATGTGTAGTTTGAAAGTTATGCACGTTTTCGTAAAAAACTTGAATTGCTGAAAAATGCAGATTTCAGATCTGAACTTGCTGGAGGGAGTAAAATATGTCGCGACACGCGATGGGTGTTAGCGGCCCGCGTAAGCTGGGCAAGACCTGGTCGCGGCCCACGAGGGCCACCTGAGCTGGCTAAAATTATTGTTGTTGACTGTTTTGGCTTGCGATTTCGTTTAAACATGTTTTAAACGTCTTATAACTGACTCATTTCATGTTTTTATGAAATGTAGGTATGATTTACCCTTCCGGAGAACGAGCAAGCTCAATGAAGAACCGAACAAGATCAAGAAATAAGCTTCCGCATGACGATTCGTTGTTTCTTTTAAATGACGAACTTAATTACATTTTGTTCTAAACTTTTAAATTGTAAAAGTTTTAGATTACTCGTATTTTCTAAGAATACTTAATCGTAATTACATGTTTATTTTCGTTATTTATACGAAAATCTTTAAAATAATAACTAGGGTGTTACACAAGCCCAAATAACTGGGGTCAAGCCTAAAAAACTGGATACTTCTGTGGATACTCAATCCTTCGTTAAGGATATATGAACATTCTGCAAAACTCAGAATCAAGTGATAGAAGGCTAAAGGATCCAGGATCCTTCTCCTTGTATATAGGATAATTAAAGAACGAAATAATTTGAGATTAGATCATTACCAGAATAAGGATCATCTATTCTCTAAGGATCCTTCAAGGATATGGATCATGAATATTGCTAAGGATCATGGATCCTTATTACATGAAGTATTTCTTCAGGTGGACAACATTCCAAGCTCTTGGTAGCAAATCACCTTCCATTGTTAGCAATCTATATGCCCCCTTTCCAGCCTCAGCTTCAATCCGGTAGGGGCCTTCCCACTTTGGTGCCAACTTTCCATCAGCAGGATTTGTGGTATTCTGAAATGCTTTCCTTAATACCATATCACCAACTTGGAATTTCCTGATCCTGGTATTTTTACTGTAGGCTCCAGCCATCCTTTGTTGATAACTGGCCATCCTTATCCTTGCCAAATCCCTGAGTTCTTCTATTGTATCCAAGTCTTGAACCAAGTTTTCAGCATTTCCTTCAGGATCACGGATACTTGTTCTTGCAGTAGGAACCACCATTTCTGTAGGGCTCACTGATTCTGCTCCAAACACTAAAGAAAATGGAGTTTGGCCAATGGCATTCTTGGGAGTTGTCCTATCAGCCCATAGTACATAAGGTAGTTCTTCTGCCCACTTTCCTTTCTTGGATCCAAGCTTCTTCTTCAAGTTGTTGATAATGATCTTGTTGGATGATTCGGCTTGATCATTAGCTTGTGGGTGGACTGGTGTTGATGTTATCATCTTAATCCCCCAGTTGTCACAAAAGTTAGTAGTTCTACTCCCAATAAATTAGGATCCATTATCACAAACAATTTCAGAAGGGATACCAAATCTAGTAATAATGTTTCGCTTAATAAAGGATATCACTTCTTTCTCTCTGACCTGAACAAAGGCTTCAGCCTCTATCCACTTGGAGAAGTAATCAGTCATAGCAAGCATGAATACTTTTCCACCATGTGCCTTAGGAAGCTTACCAACTATATCCATTCCCCATCTCATAAATGTCCAAGAAGAGGATATAGGATGCAAAAGCTCTGTTGGTTGATGAAGGATATTACTATGTCTCTGACAAGGATCACACTTCTTGGCGTATTCCACAGCATCCTTCTTCATAGTAGGCCAATAGTATCCTGTCCTCAGGATCCTTGAGAATAATGCCCTGCCCCCAGTGTGGTTTCCACAATCTCCTTCATGAAAATCCTTTAGGACTTCTTGAATTTCAGGATCCTCAATGCATCTTAGATATGGACCTGCAAGAGATCGTTTGTATAACATGTTACTCAATATTGTAAATTGAGATACCTTAATTTTGAAAGCCCTGGGGTTTTCTCCTGAATGAGACTGTGCACCATCACTAGGAACCATTGCAGAATCCTCCTCAATATCCATAGTTATGTGATCTTCAATAGCGGGAGCCAAAATATGGATGATAGGGATCTTGATATCCTCTGGAATCTTCAAGGATGATCCTAGATTGGCCAATGCATCAGCTTCTGCATTCTTGATGTGCGTGAAAGTATCGTATATTTTAGGTGTATATTTTAAGCCCTTTTTAACACTTATTTTAGCCAAGTTTTAAATTTATAAAACACGATATTTCACTGACACTAAACACACATATGGGCAAGTGCACCCATCGTTGAGTGTAGTATAGTGTTGGTAAGATACCGAGGTCGTCCAAGGACACAAGAGCTTTTAGTACCGGTTTATCCTCAACGTCTAACCAAAATAAAAAGTTTAGAGAAAATGTTTTAAACTAAGAAAAATAAAACTACCTAAAATGTTGAAAATAAAAATAAAAGTAAAAACAGATAGACAAGATGAATCACTTGGTTCCGACTCGTATCTAGTATAACCTTTGATTATTTCCGCACTTTTGCACATAATTAAGAGATTATCTTAGTTATTGTAGTAGGCCCCTCTTTTGAAGGTGACGTTACCCTCACCCCAGTAGTTTGAGTCAGCAAGGATACAATCCTAAAAGGGTGGATTATTGGAAGATAATGAATTAAGTTATTAATGCAGTATTGTGGTAGGCCCCGCTTTTGGCGGTGACGTTACCCTCGGCTAAGTAGTCTGAGTCAGCAGGGATACAGTCCTAAATAGCCGGGTTATAGTATTAATAGTAGTTAACTTATGAGGGGATCAAAGAGTTTGGACCCCCGCCATCCAATACCGTGAAGTATTGAAGGAGGTCCTACTAAATTTGACCCAGGTCCATTGCAGGACCTCTAAACGCTGAACAATGGCAAGACCTTTACCAAACCGTTCCCTTAACCCCCTACCAGGTAGCCAACATACCTCCATATAGACCGTGGAGATATGAATGGTGAAAATCCTTTATTTTATATAGACAGTAAAATAATGCCAAGACACCACGGACAAACAATAAGGAAAGATCACCTTCAACATAAGTAACTAGTTATTAAAGTCATTAATACAAAACCAAATAAAAAGTGCAAAAGATTAGAAATAAAAAGTATTATACTAGACACTTTGTCTTCACCAAGTGATGTAAGAGACTTAGGCAAACATGGCCTTGATTGTCAAGAACTCTTACGATCAATCTTGGATCCCGAGACGACTCACACACTCTACGATGGACAATGGATGATGGTGGTGGATGATGGTGTTGTGATGGTGGAGGGTGATGGATGAAGTGTGAGAGAGGTGGTGTGCCAAGGGATGAGATGAAATGAATCCAAGCACTCCTATTTATAGGCTGAACAGAGAGCTGGACACGGCCCCGTGTCCGCTGGGCACGGCCCCGTGTCCGTCTGACACTCTCTCTCCTCATTAATTGTAATTCGCAATTACAATAAATGCGCCTGCTGTACTTTCGACACGCCCCCGTGTCCGCTGAGCACGGCCCCGTGATGGGCAATAGAAGCTTCTATAGGTTTGTCTTTTCTGCTGCTTCTTGGGCACGACCCCGTGCTGGCTGAGCACGGGGCGTGTTCAGCCTTCTGTTTTCTCTATTTTTCTTTGGAAGGTGCCGTTGAGGGTTCGGGCAGTCCACTAATGTTCCTTTCCTTGTATTTATGTTGGATTTAGCTGTCTTTTTGCTTCTTTTGCGTTTTTGAGCTCATTTAATCCTGAAAATACAAAAGGAAGACAAAAACACTCTTTTTCCAATATTAGTACTAAAAAAGGGTTAGTTTTATGCATCATTTGATGTAATTTATATGTTGCATTTTACATACATCAAATACCCCCACACTTGAACTTTTGCTTGTCCTCAAGCAAAACTCTTTAATATGTGGCTTACACTCCCAAATGGAATAGGTAGAAGAGAAGGTTTTGGGCTTGTCGTAGAGTGTCGGGATTTCCAAGATCTTTTTGGGTTTTATTTTTATTTATTTACACTCCTATTCGTAATGATTTATTTAGAACTGTTCATAAAAGAAATTACTTATTTGGGCATAACATGCCTTTTTAAAATTCTATTTATATACAAGTTCACATACCTCGCGGGGAATTCACTCACACTCGGCCGAAGGTGTATTTTTAATGAATCACTCGAGAGCGGCATGGAACTTATTCCTACCATAGGCTTGCCAAGAAATCAATCCTCCTCCTTTTTAACTTTTATACCTTTGTAGATATCAAGAGGACTTTGTGGGTTAAGGGTTGGCTAGGGTTAAAGGTAGGTGGTTGGGTTAGTGGTTAGTAGAAAAAGGTCTAAAAGCGTAACAAGTGTCGGTTTTCGCATTTTTGCAACTTTTTATTTTGATGAAGCTTTTATTCAAACAAAGTTATTTTTGATTACTTTGTTTGTTTATTTTCTTTTTTGCTTCACCATCATCACAAAATATATATATATATATATATATATTACGAAGAACCGAACTTGTTACTAAAATAAAGGGTTAAAAATGAAAAAGGGTTTTGGTGGTTGAAAGGGTTTTTGTTTGGGTGATGAAACGAAAAGGTTTAGGCTCAAAAGGGCTAACTAGGGGGATTTTTGGGTAGGTGGTAAAAGAAAAAGAAAAATAATGGTGTAGAAATGAAAAAGGTTAGTCCTAATGCCTCCATCATTTACTTACTCGGGTTTAAGTTGATAAGGACCGGGAATGTATTGTCATGGCAAGTTCTAGAGTCGTAACAACCAAGCGACTATTCACACAAGAAACGAAAAATGAGCATTTAGTCAAATGATATGTAATTGTGTGCTCAATAAAGGCTCAAAACTCACTTTTGTGGGAATGGGTTTTTATGTGATCAAGTATATATAATCAAATTTTAAATAAGTTTGTCATGCCTTTTCATAATTTTCTTATGTTGGTTCTTTTTATCACTACGCTATCGGTTGTAAATTTGTAAAAATATAACCTTTTTGAGAACTTGAATTTCCCGAGTTAAACCTAGACAAGTAAAAAAATGAAATTTTTGAAAAAAATTTGGGGTGATTAGCGGTTCCAATAGAGTTTTGTGTAAGGCTTGTATTTAGGACTTGCAAAATTCAAGGTTTTAGCATCCCCCCCACACTTAAATTACACATTGTCCTCAATGTGTCCCAAAAATAAATTTTTAGGTTGATTAGATGTGTAAAATAGTGTTTAAAAAGCAAAAATTTGTGTTACTGGGCACTGTACACGGCCCCGTGTTATCCGGGCACGACCCCGTGTTCAAGTGCCAGTAACAAAATTGAAATAAGAGAAACAGAAGACTGGACACGGGGGCGTGTTGGGTGAACACGGCCCGTGTCCAGGTACCTGTACTGGGCGTTTTTGTGCAGGTGGTTCGACACGGGGCCGTGTTGGTTGGGCACGGCCCGTGTTGAACCTTCTGAACTGGAGAAAGTCGTCGGGTTGCCTTGTTCTTGTGCATGGGATCATTTTTCTTGTTCTCCTTTTCATCCTTTACCACCATGAGTGTGTTTTATTCCTGAAAATTAAACTAACTAGAAAACATAAAAACTAATCTAAATTAAACTAAGGATAGTTCCGTGGAATGCCTCCATGGTGCGCCACGTTTATAAGGGTCCTTGGCTAGACCCAAAGCCTGGTCATATGATACCCAAGTGGGATGTGTTGCATCCCATGTTACACCGTCAGAGAGCGTCATCCAAGCTTGAGTCTATGACCTTCATGTAGTTGACCGGATCTTCTTCCTCTACTCGCTTTCCACATTCAAATTTCACTTCCTCATCCCCAAACTTCAATGTTAGAGTTCCGTCATTCATATCCACCAATGCTTGAGCGGTGGCTAGGAATGGCCTTCCGAGGATGAGAGGGACCTCGGTGTCTTCTTCGATGTCTAAGATGACAAAGTCGGTTGGAAAGACGAATTTGTCGACCTTGACTAGTAGATTTTCGGCGACACCATGTGGAAATTTGACGGACCTGTCGGCGAGTTGTATGCTCATCTTTGTAGGGCTTGTTGTTCCTAGGCCGAGTCGCTTGAACATTGAGGTGGGCATGAGGTTGATGCTAGCCCCAAGATCGGCTAAAGCATTTCGGACGGGGGACTTCCCAATCGAACAAGGGATTGTGAAGCTCCCGGGGTCGATTTTCTTTTGTGGAAGTTTGTTGAGTACAAGAGCTGAGCATTCTTCGCCTAAGTTAACTAATTGCAATGATTCAATTTTCCTTTTGTGAGTGAGGAAATCCCTCATGAATTTTGCATATTTAGGCATTTGGGTTAGGACCTCAATAAAAGGAATATTAACATGCAATTGTGTTAGTAAACTTTCGAACTTTGCGAATTGCTCATCGGTCTTTTGACGATTCAACCTACCGGGGTACGGGATTGGAGGAGTCTTGGTGGGCTCTTGATTTGGTGTAGAAGCCTTTTCTGGCGCAGGGGGAGTCACCGGCTGGCTAGAATGGCTTCTTTCATTTGGCGGCAATGGAGCATCCTCGGGACCCACGGTTCGATTTCTTAATGTGATGAGATGGACTTGTGCCTTTGGGTTTGGTTCGGTATTACTGGGTAATGCGCCTTGTGGTCTCTCGGAGAAATTTTGAGCTAGTTGATTTAATTGTTTTTCAACGTTTTGAATGCTAGCTTGTTGATTTCTGAAATTCGATTCCAATTGTTGAAATCGATCCGAGTTTTTCTTTTCAGTGTCAGAGATGAGGCGAGATACAGTATCTTCAAGCCTTTCTCTTCCACCTTGTTGTTGAGGAAAATTTTGCGGTTGTTGAAAATTAGTTCGTTGGTTTTGTTGGTTACTACTATTTCCGGGATCTCTCCAACCAAGATTTGGGTGGTTACGCCATCCTTGGTTGTAGGTACCCGTTGGAGGACCTGACGGCCTAGGTCTATTGTCCATGTAGTTTACCGTTTCAGTTTGTTCATCTAATTCTTTCATACAACTCCAATTTTCATGTGACCCACCACACCCTTCACAAGCCATAACCGAGGCCGTTTTTGTCGTTTCTAGCCTTTTGATTTTTGAAGAGAGGGCCTCGATTTGGGCTTGTAAAGAGGTGCTTTCATCAACCTTATGGGCGCCCGGGGCAATAGATTTATTACCTCGGGGAGTGTGCCATTGAAAATTGGTTTGAGCAATTTCCTCAATTTGGTTATATATTTCATTTGGGCGACGATTACCTAAGAGTCCCCCGGAGCTTGAATCAAGTGTTTGTCTTGTGTGTGGCAACAATCCATTGTAGAAAGTGGATACTTGTTGCCATACCGCTAGACCATGGTGAGGACACTTTCTTAGAAGCTCCTTGAACCTTTCCCAAGTTTCATATAAGGATTCCCCGTCCTCTTGTGAGTATGTATTAATTTCAGTCATTAATTTAGCCGTTTTAGCAGGAGGGAAATACTTATACAAAAACTTTTGGGCGAGTTCATCCCAGGTGTTTACCGATCCAGCTGGGAGGGTGTTAAGCCAAGCCTTAGCTCGGTCTTTTAGTGAAAAAGGAAACATTCGAAGGCGGATGGCGTCATTTGATGCTCCATTGATCCGAAAGGTATCACATATTTCTAAGAAGTTAGTAATATGTAGATGGGGATCCTCGTCCGCAAGCCCGTGGAAGGTTGCGGAGTTTTGGAGCATTTGTATCAAATGCGGACGAAGTTCGAAGTTGTTGGCCTCGACATTCGGGGCATTGATAGCGGCGCCAAGATTGCCTACGGTAGGCCATAGGTAATCCATGAGGGTACGTTGGTCCGCCATTGGAAGTGGGTCCCCCGAAGCTTTCTCTTGATTTTTAGCTTTTAATCTTTTTTCTGAGAAAGCGCTCGGGTTCTTCTAGGGGTTCTTTTATGTCTCTACTAGAACTGGAGCTCATGCACTACGTAGGAGGTCAAATGTGGCGCCTGGGGTTCCAAGTCCTGCAACAAAAACAGAAAAGAACGCTGGTCAGAATGTTCACCACGGCCCCGTGCTCAACGAACACGGCCCGTGTTCAGAGGCACAGTAATTGATTTCTGGATCCCTGTTACTGGGAGTTGGACACGACCCCGTGTTGCACCGACACGGCCCCGTGTTCAGCTCTCTGTAACTCAGAAAATAAAAACTGCCAGTGATGATTGCTAGGCACGGCCCGTGTCTGACCGGGCACGGCCCGTGCTGAGAGCTGCAGAAGCTGAAAAACTAAGAAAATCCTAAAAAAATAAAAAGAAAAATAAAAGATGATTAGGCCGTTGATTCCTAACTCTCTTAAAATCCTTGTGTCCCCGGCAGCGGCGCCAAAAACTTGATGTGCGTGAAAGTGTCGTATATTTTAGGTGTATATTTTAAGCCCTTTTTAACACTTATTTTAGCCAAGTTTTAAATTTATTAAACACGATATTTCACTGACAGTAAACACACATATGGGCAAGTGCACCCATCGTTGAGTGTAGTATAGTGTTGGTAAGATACCGAGGTCGTCCAAGGACACAAGAGCTTTTAGTACCGGTTTATCCTCAACGTCTAACCAAAATAAAACGTTTAGAGAAAATGTTTTAAACTAAGAAAAATAAAACTAACTAAAATGCTGAAAATAAAAATAAAAGTAAAAACAGATAGACAAGATGAATCACTTGGTTCCGACTCGTATCTAGTATAACCTTTGATTATTTCCGCACTTTTGCACATAATTAAGAGATTATCTTAGTTATTGTAGTAGGCCCCTCTTTTGAAGGTGACGTTACCCTCACCCCAGTAGTTTGAGTCAGCAGGGATACAATCCTAAAGGGGTGGATTATTGGAAGATAATGAATTAAGTTATTAATGCAGTATTGTGGTAGGCCCGCTTTTGGCGGTGACGTTACCCTCGGCTAAGTAGTCTGAGTCAGCAGGGATACAGTCCTAAATAGCCGGGTTATAGTATTAATAGTAGTTAACTTATGAGGGGATCAAAGAGTTTGGACCCCCGCCATCCAATACCGTGAAGTATTGAAGGAGGTCCTACTAAATTTGACCCAGGTCCATTGCAGGACCTCTAAACGCTGAACAATGGCAAGACCTTTACCAAACCGTTCCCTTAACCCCCTACCAGGTAGCCAACATACCTCCATATAGACCGTGGAGATATGAATGGTGAAAATCCTTTATTTTATATAGACAGTAAAATAATGCCAAGACACCACGGACAAACGATAAGGAAAGATCACCTTCAACATAAGTAACTAGTTATTAAAGTCATTAATACAAAACCAAATAAAAAGTGCAAAAGATTAGAAATAAAAAGTATTATACTAGACACTTTGTCTTCACTAAGTGATGTAAGAGACTTAGGAAAACATGGCCTTGATTGTCAAGAACTCTTACGATCAATCTTGGATCCCGAGACGACTCACACACTCTACGATGGACAATGGATGATGGTGGTGGATGATGGTGTTGTGATGGTGGAGGGTGATGGATGAAGTGTGAGAGAGGTGGTGTGCCAAGGGATGAGATGAAATGAATCCAAGCACACCTATTTATAGGCTGAACAGAGAGCTGGACACGGCCCCGTGTCCGCTGGGCACGGCCCCGTGTCCGTCTGACACTCTCTCTCCTCATTAATTGTAATTCGCAATTACAATAAATGCGCCTGCTGTACTTTCGACACGCCCCCGTGTCCGCTGAGCACGGCCCCGTGATGGGCAATAGAAGCTTCTATAGGTTTGTCTTTTCTGCTGCTTCTTGGGCACGGCCCCGTGCTGGCTGAGCACGGGGCGTGTTCAGCCTTCTGTTTTCTCTATTTTGCTTTGGAAGGTGCCGTTGAGGGTTCGGGCAGTCCACTAATGTTCCTTTCCTTGTATTTATGTTGGATTTAGCTGTCTTTTTGCTTCTTTTGCGTTTTTGAGCTCATTTAATCCTGAAAATACAAAAGGAAGACAAAAACACTCTTTTTCCAATATTAGTACTAAAAAAGGGTTAGTTTTATGCATCATTTGATGTAATTTATATGTTGCATTTTACATACATCAATTCTCTTCTCTGGGTACCTGTGTCAAACTAAAAGAAACAAAAGAGAGTGCCAATTCCTTGACTATCTCTAGGTATTTGATTAGCTTTTCACCTTTAACAGCATAGGATCCATTGAAGTGATTAGTAATTAACAATGAATCTACATGTACCTCAAGATACCTGATCCTCATATGCTTGGCAATTTGCAAACCAGCTATCAAGGCTTCATATTCAGCCTCATTATTAGTAGTTTGAAACTCACAAGCTATGGAGTGGGGTATTATGTCCCCCTGTGGCGATTTTAGTAGTATTCCAAGTCCTGTTCCTTTGACATTAGATGCTCCATCAGTGAAGAGTATCCAAGGATCCTTAGTTTCTTCTAGCTGTTGGACTTCTAACTCAGCTTCCTTTTGCAACTCACTACTAAAATCTGCCACAAAGTCAGCTAAGGCTTGGGATTTGATGGCAGTCCTTGGTTCATATTTTATATCATAAGCACTAAGCTTCACTGCCCACTTAGCCATCCTTCCAAACATTTCAGGTTTCCTGAGAACATTCTTAATTGGAAAATTAGTCTTAACAATAATGGCATGAGTTTCAAAATAATGTCTTAATTTAGTAGATGCCATAATTAATGCAAGGATAAGTTTTTCTAAATGTGAATACCTGGATTCAGCATCAAGTAAACTCTTACTTACATAATAAACAAGATGTTGTGTACCTTCATGATCCTTAACAAGGACCGCACTTACTGCTTTAGAGGATACTGCTAGGTACAAGGATAATACATCCCCTTTTTTCTGGTTTCATCAAGGTAGGAGCTGAGGATAGGTAATCCTTAAGAGCTTTGAGAGCATTTTCATGCTTTTCAGTCCACTCAAACTTCTTGCTCTTGTTCTTCCTCAGCTTTCTTTGACTTAACCACCATGTCGTCTATATAGACTTCCATAGTGTGTCCAATTTGTTCCTTGAACATCATATTGACTAGCCTTTGATAACTAGCACATGCATTCCTTAGTCCAAATGGCATAGCAATATAACAATATATACCAGTTGGGGTCATAAAGGCTGTATCCTCTTGATCAGATGGTTCCATCTGAATTTGTTGAAATCCAGATGAAGCATCCATAAAAGTCAACAACTCATGACCCGCGGTAGCATCCACCATATAGTCAATGTGGGGTAATGGGAAAGGATCCTTGGGTCATGCCTTGTTTAAATCAGTAAAATCGACACACACCCTCCACTTTCCATTTTTCTTTCGAACAACAACCACATTGGCTAACCATCTTGGATACTTAACTTCTCTAATCATACCTGCTCGGAGTAATTTGTCTACCTCCTCCAGGATAATGGCATTCCTTTCAGGAGCAAACTTTCTCCTCTTCTGATGTATAGGCTTGAATGACCTGTCAATGCCAAATTTGTGAGTAATTATATCTTTAGAGTTACCTATCATGTCTTCATGCTTTCAGGCAAAGGTAGTTTTTCTCCTCTTAAGGAAGGATACTAGATCCTGTTCAATGTTGCTGAGGATCCCTGATCCTATGAAGACTGTGGATTCAGGATCATGGGGATCCATAAGGATTTCTTTCACATCCTGTTCTCTTGCCTCCAAGACATCTCTTGGATGATACTTTTGTTGCTATTATTCCCTTGGTATTGAGGCTGGCTTCATTGATGAGGTATAACAATTCTTTGCCTCCTGTTGATCACTCTCAATCTTTATCACCCCCCATGGACTAGGAAGCTTTACACACTGATGATCGGTAGATGCAACTGCCTTCATGTCATGTATCCATGGCCTGCCAAGGATAACTTGCAACAAGATAAGCAATCAATAACACAAAATTTTTGATAAGAATGAAGTCCTTCAATGTAGATGGGAAGTTTAATGTCCCCCAATGTATTTTCGGTTTCTCCGCTGAATCCCATAAGGACTGAGGATCTTGGGACTATATCCGTTTCAGGGATGTTCATCTTCTTGAGGACATCAAGCTGAATGATGTTTACTGAGCTTCCTCCATCTATCAGGATCCTGCGAACAAAATGGTTAGAAATGAATAAAGTAATAACAAGACCATCGTGATGAGGATCCTGAACATCAACACGATCATTCTCATCAAAAGTTATGACTTTCTCCTGTGTAACAGTAGAAGTCGGGATGGGTCTATCTCCATTATCCATCTTGGTCTCCTTGGCATGTCTCTTGGCCGCTGAAAAGGAAGTACCACAAATGTCTGATCCACCCGAAATAAAGTTTATAACTTGTGCATCTGCTGGAGGAGCAGGAGCTCTTTCTGGGATCCTCTCAGGATCCTGGGTCCTTGACTTTTTTCTTCCCAAAAGCTCCTTCAAGTGCCCCTTGCTTAACAAGTAACCAATTTCCTTTCTAAGTGCAATACACTCTTCAGTGAGATGCCCGAAATCCTCATGATATGCACACCATTTAGATTTGTCTTTCGGAGCAGCTGGTTTATCACTTTTCCTCGGCCATCTCGCTTTCTCACCTAGATTCTGCGTGGCAAGAATTAGTTCATTGTTGTCAACAGAAAAACAGTACTCAGAAATAGGAGGATAATCCTCATCATCCTCTTCCTGTTCTACTGCATGCACGTTCTGGTTACCAGATTTGTTGTGGGACTTGAACTTGTTATTCTTGAAGTAGGATCCTTGCTTCTCCAGTTTCGAGGATCCTGCTAGTCTCTCCTGGATCCTTTTATCATCCTCTAACCGGATAAATCTAAGGGCCCTAGTTCTTACTTCATCATGATTCCTGCATGGGGTCGTAACAAGATCGTCATAGAATAATGAATCCCTAAGCAATCCCATTTTTAAGGCTTCCACAGCCGTAGCTATATCTAGATTAGGGATATCTAAGGATTCTTTACTAAACTTAGTGATATAATCTCTAAGTGATTCATTTTGACCTTGTGTTACCCTATATAAATCACTAGTTAAACGTTCAAATTTTCTGCTACATGAGAATTGACTATTAAACAGGTTAACTAGATTAGCAAATGAAGTAATAGAGTAGGGGGGAAGACTTAGCGGCCATTTAAGAGCAGATCCAGTGAGTGTGGATCCGAAACCCTTGCATAGACGTGCTTCTTTTAACCTCTCTGGGATGGGGTTGATCTCCATCCTTTCTCTGTATTGAGCTACATGCTCCTCTGGATCCGTCGAGCCATCATATAGATTCATAGTTGGTATCTGGAATCTTTTGGGTATATCAGCATCACAAATAGGTGGTGCGAAATGAGATATCCTATGGCTCCCATCTGCAATTTCAGGAATAGGCTTAACCACTCCTGGAACGCTGGATATCATATCCTTCAGCTTCTGTATTTCCCTAGCCATAGCTTGGTTGATACCTGTATCCTGCATAGAGCCATGGTTAGTGTTATAAGAATTATTGAAAGTGTTACCTCCCGGAGGATTCAGGTTTGGAATTGCAGATGTGAATCCATATTGACGGGATTCTGGTATGATTGAAGGACCAGAAGAGGCAATGGTCTGCATTGGAATGAAGTCTCCTTGATGAACATCTGTGCTTAGGGGTTGTATACTTCTCAAGAGTCCTTGATCCTGAAAGATGTTGGATCCTTGATGTAGAGAGGATCCTTGAACCTGAAAGGATCCCTGAGGCTGGGAGGATCCTTGAACCTGAAAGGATCCTTAAGGTTGAGAGGATCCTTGAACCTGAAAGGATCCCTGCGGCTGAGAGGATCCTTGAACCTGAAATGAGGATCCTTGAACCATGGAGGATCCTTGGACCCGAGAGGATCCTTGGATTGTGCGCATTCCCAAATATACTCCTGAGCTGACGAAGGATCCCTGATGCTGAAAAGAGGATCCGAAACGCTGAGAACTGGATCCTTGAGGCTGGAAGTGAGACCCAAAAGCTTGACTCATAGTTGTCGCTCCATAACGCCTTCCCAATGGTTCAGTTTGGTATTGGATATCTAAGGCTGCAGATTGCTGGGCAGTTATGGCTGGATTGTCGAAATCCAGCGACCTTGGTATCAGAGGAGAATGATCATCCACTGATTTCTTATGTTTCTTGATGTCAGCCATCTCCTGGAGGATCCTTTCGTTGGTTTTATCCTGCTGTTGTATGTGATCCCTCATCTGCAAAATCAAAGTAAAAAGATCACTGTTAGTAGGGCTGGAAGAAACAGCATAAGTTGGTGGTTTTGTAAAAATGGGGCTTGGTCTCTTTGCAGCATTCTCAGCATTCTTCTGGGATCCAAAAGGTGGTGGAGGCAAAGGTGGAACGCCCTGTGAAGAAGTGATTGCCGGCATAGAGCTTGAAGTATTCTTCGTCGAGGAAGCCATCTGCTTGGTTGTAATGAACCGAAATGACCACAAAAACAAGGATTTCTTAGGAATGAAGCACCAATTGCCCCACGGTGTGTGCCAAACTGTTTTAGTCAAAAATCAGGCTAAGATAATGTATCCAAATCTTTGTTGTGAGGGATGATGCTTGAATCAATGAACAGTGTGAAGAATAATTCAGAAATGTAATGAACAAATGACACAATGATTTATACGAGGAAAAAGCCCTTGATCAAGAGTTGATCTCCGGCATAAAAAACCTCGGGTGATGGAAACTACCGATCACCAACTAAGATTAATCAAAAGAAGTTTACAACTCGGGATGATAACAAGCTTGTTACAAGGATCACTAGTGTGCAATGTGCAATAAAATGTATGAAATCGCCGAGTAGTGTTCGAGAGCTGATTGAGAGCTGTTGCGAGAGTGTGTGTATTTGTAGGTCCCGTGAGCCGTGCGGATCGTAACAGAATCGTCGATCAAACCTAGAGTGCGGAATCCCCTAGATCAGATTTCACAGAAAATGTGTAGAAAACCGAAATCACTTTAAACCCGATCTTTATTGATTATCTTCTAGCGATTACAATCAATCAAGATCTCTAATTTGTCCAAGCCTTTCTCTTTCACGAATTCTCTCCAAGAGTGATTTGAAGATTAACCTAAACCCTAATGCTAAGCTTTGTTTATATAGGACAAAGCTTTGCACATGGGCTAGGTCATGGGCTAGGCCCATTTCGCCTACCATCCCCCTATGTGGGTTTGGTTTGGCCCAATCACTCTTAATAAACTATTACAAAGCTAAACCCGCTAACTGTTTATCGTTTTACTAATTACAAGATATCCAAAGACCAAATCTAAGCTGTTGTCACAAATATGCACCAACAAACTCCCCCTGACAATAGCTCACAAAGGTAACTTCAGTCTTCAGAATCTCACAGTCTTTTGGTCTTTGGATAGCTTCAGCTTTAACAGCTTCTGTCATCAACAGACTCCCCCTAAGCTGATGCATCCAATCACCAAAACTTCAAAACTTTAGCATTTGAGTAAACTCCAGTTCAGCATTTGTTAAAGCACTCTTCAACTTTGTCTGCAATGTAGAAAGGAGGTTCTACCATGCATCCAATCAAACTCTCATCTTCACAGCAACAGTAACTTCTTAGCAACACAGCAACTTCTCAGCAACACACTGCTTCAATCAGTTTACTATAAAACAAACATCTCGAGAAACCATAAGAATTTTTCAACATAAGTTAAACAAATTATTATTATTCAAGAGATTTGTTAAACTGTATAACAGATTAAGCATTTTCCAATTTAACACCAACACGCACAAATTTTTAAACAAACACCTTATAACCTGCATGATTTAAAAATTTTGAACCCACTTACTAACACTGTCTCCCCCTATCGGTAACAACTCCTCCATCAATAACAGTTTCCCGTACATTAAGAATTTTAACAGAAAAAGACACTATTTTTGTATTTTATGAAAGAAAATAAATACCAAAAGCAATAAGCACTCTATTTTTGTGAGAATCACCGGTAAGAAGATCATATCAGCACAATCAAACTGTTTCACATCATTAGATAATTCTTTATTTAATTTTTCGTGAAAAGCAGTCCAAGACGTTTACCAGTATGTTTGTCCACCTAAACAAAAATGCATGAACATTTCAAGTACCATTATCGTATGATACGTTAAGGTAATATTAATTATACTGAAATACAAGCGTGTCCCACTTCAGGATATACCCCCGTGATCAAGTTATGCACAAAAATTCATCGTAGTAGGTGAGTATACTGAATTCATCCGTTTTATTTTTCAACGTTTAGATAATTGGTGAACAGGTCAGTACTTCCGTACAGCAGAGAGACCAAAATATCTAACGAGGGCTAAGACAAATACCATTTTGGTACGATTTATGCATTTTGCACTTATTGAATGACTCTCTATGAGAGCTTCTTCATTTTTAGGGTTTTGGCATTTTTAGCTCTTTTAAGATATCCTGGGTGTGTCTAGGTCAGCATGTATCTGGATGCAGCAGAAGGACACCCCTGATATCCCCAGATGAAATAACAGTATAAAGACCCAAAACTTCAGATTTTGGCAATCTATCAACGCAAAATTTAAGGTCATTAAACCATACACCACTGATGTGTGCCCCACTCATACTCAGTGCATTTAGGTTTATATCACATTGGTAAGTTGATTATTTCATGCTTTTGCCTACTGGTACATCATATGATGAAACTGCTATCACACTTAAGCATATTAATTCAGTTTGGGTGTGACAGTCTAACTTGCTGATGTACTATCATTTCTTCTTTTTCACACAGTGAAAACTCATTTTTGATTTTCTATTTTTTTATGTTTTTGATTTTTCAATGTTTTTGTATTTTTTATTTTAAGAAAGTAGAAAACTATTTACAAAAGTCTTATGAAAAACCAGCTATTCAGGATTCCTCATCCCGTTGAGTTCGACTAAGTGTTCAAAGCAAGCTCTATCAAAAGCTTTAGTGTAAAGATCAGCAAGGTTATCTAGTGTGTCGACTCGGTGCAATTCAATGAGTCGTTTTTTAGCACAATCCCGTATAAAGTGATGACGTATGTCAATATGTTTAGTTCTACTGTGCTTTACGGGATTGTTTGTGATTGATATAGTGGCATTATTATCTATCATAATAGGAGTACGAGTGAAATCCAAACCGTAATCGCGCATCTACTGTTGAATCCAGAGAACCTGAGAGCAACAGCTACCCGCAGCAATATATTCAGCTTCACACGTAGATGTAGACACACAGGATTGCTTCTTGCATACAAGAAACGATCATGCCTCCTAAGAACTGACAACCACCTGTTGTAGACTTTCTGTTTGATTTGCATCCTCCAAAGTCTGAATCAGTGTAAGCAACGAACCTCAAATCACTATCAGCTGGATACCACAACCCAAGTTTAGGTTTCCCCTTCAAGTAACGAAGAATACGCTTCACTGCTTTCATGTGTGACTCTTTCGGATTCGCCTGATATCTGGCACACAAGCATACGGCAAACATGATGTCAGGTCTTGAAGCAGTCAAGTACATTAGACAACCAATCATCGCCCTGTATTGAGTAGGATCAACATCTTCAGTGCTTTCATGATCTGGGCTGAGATTGTGATTTTCGCAAATGGGTGTGTTGAAAGTAGAGCAATCATTCATTTTGAACCGATCCTAAATGTCATACACATACTTCGTTTGATGAATAAACATCCCATCCTCCTTCTGTTCAACTTGTAATCCTAGAAAGTAAGACAGCTCACCCATAGCGCTCATTTCAAACTTGCTCTTCATCACCTGTTCAAATTCCTTACACATGTTCTCATCTGATGACCCAAAGATGATGTCATCCACGTATACCTGTACCAGCAGAAAAACTTTCTTCTTCCTCTTTATGAACAGTGTACTGTCAATCTGACCTCTTTCAAAACCATTCTTTATCAGATGTGTAGACAGTGTCACGTACCACGCCCTGGGAGCTTGATGTAACCCATACAAAGCCTTATCAAGTTTGTACACTCGATCTGGATATTCTGGATCAACGAACCCATCTGGTTGTGAGACATACACCACTTCTTGGACTTTCCCGTAAAGAAATGCACTCTTCACGTCTAGTTGGAAAACTTTGAAGCCCTTGAAAGAAGCGAAAGCTAGAAACAAACGAATCGCCTCCAACCTTGCCACTGGTGCAAACACCTCATTGTAATCTATTCCTTATTGCTGATTGAACCCTTTGACCACTAACCGAGCCTTGTTGCGCGTGACAATACCTCTTTCATCCTTCTTGCACCTAAATACCCATTTAGTGCCAATCTTTCTTTCACCTTTAGGAAGGTCAACTAACTCCCAAACCTTCAACTTCGCGAACTGCGCCAACTCCTCTTGCATTGCTTCAACCCATGAATTGTCTTTAAGAGCCATATGAATGTTCTTTGGCTCCTCTTGGGAAATAAAGCAACTATACAAGCACTCATTCACTATCCCAGTCGTTTCAATCGAAACAAATAATCCAGAATTTGCAGCTATGCTTCTTCTCGTCTGAACACCTGCAGTAGGATCTCCAAGTATCATGTCAACTGGATGATCTCTATTTGCCCGTGTAGTAGCAACAGCATCAACTTCTAGATTATCACCCAGGTTTGATCCAACCTCCCCCTGAATATTCTGATTTGCAAACGGATTAATGAAATCCTCCCCCTGATTGGGTTCAGGTTCACTATCGCTTGAATCAGGATCAGCAGCACCTTGGGAAGATTCCGGAGCATCTGACATATCAACATTCGATCTAGGCATGAACTCGCCTTCATTGTCTTCACATACCACTGTTTGAATCAGCTGAGAATCATCTGCATCAGAAACCTCAGGAATATAAAATGATTTAAACACACTTTCATAATCATATAATATAGCAGGACCAGTCGTTGATTGTTAAGGTTTGTAGGAAGTAATTTCCACATTAAAAACAACCTCAATTTTACCATTTTTGAGATTAAAAACCCTTTTATTCGGTGTGCCAGGCACGTAACCTAGAAAGTAGCCTTCGTCAGCCACCTCACCGAATTTTTGTTTATCTTTATTTCGCACAATGGTGCAGGGTAATCCAAATGGTTCAAAGCCTGTTAAGTTTGGTTTTTCGTTAAACATAAGTTCATGACATGTTTTCTTAAAACGTTTAATGGTTAAAACTTTGTTTAGGACGTAGCAAGTTGTATTCACAGCTTCTCCCCAGAAAAGAACTGGTAGCTTTGAATCTGAAAGCATAGTCCTAGCGGCTTCAATCAACGTCCTGTTTTTCCTCTCAGCGACTCTATTCTGTTGAGGAGTATAAGGAGCAGAATATTGATGTTCTATTCCCTTTCGAAGACAGTAGAGATCCAGAATCCGATTCTTGAACTCCGTGCCATTATCACTCCTTATCCTCTTGATCCTTGCATCATGGACATTTTCCAATTTTGTAAAAAGATCTATCAGCATCTCCGCTGTCTCATCTTTTGTACCTAAAAAGAAAACCCATGAATAACGTGAGTAATCATCAATGACAACTAGAAAGTAGTACTTTCCACCTATGCTCCTCACGTTCACTGGACCGAATAAGTCCATGTGAAGTAATTCATAAGGGGCATCTATGGAATTTACTGTTTTAGACTTATGAGGTTTCTTGTGTTGTTTTCCCTTTTGACATGGAAGACATTTATCTTCCACTTGAAACCTCAGCAATGGAACCCCTTTCACTAGCTCATTTTTAATAATGTAATTCATTTTGTGGTAGTGAATATGGGCCATGCGTCTGTGCCACAACATAGATTCAACTTCAGATGCTTTTGACAGTAAACACGCCACCGCTGCAGTTGGATCCTTGGCACCCATGTCCATGACATAAGTATCATTTTTCCTTGGTGCACGCATCACTATCCAATCTTCCGGAATGACCAAACCCGGTTTCAACACCAATGCCTCCGTATTAGTAAAGTGGACCGAGTGACCCTTGTCGCAGACTTGTGACACGCTCATCAGATTGTGTTTAAGCTGCTCAACATAGTTCACTTTGTCGTAAGTGATCTTCCCATTCGTCACTTTTCCTCGTCCAGTAATCCTACCACCTTTAGCACCAGCAAAATTTACATGTCCACCATCATAATCTTCAAATTCAGAAAACAACCTCGCATCCCCCGTCATGTGCCTGGAGCAGCCACTATCAACATACCATAAGTTGATAATCCTCCTTAGCAGCTCCTGCACACACCAACCAAAAGATTAGTTAGATTGGGGGACCCAAGCCTAAATGGTCTTGGGTCGTCCAAATTCACCAACTACTTGAACATCCATCCAGTATCCATCACTCCTAACTGGAGTCTTGGATCTTGGACCTGTTAATGGAAATGGGTTTTGATTTCCATAAGGTCTTTGGTCCTGAGGGTACCTATTTGTGTTTGGACTATATGACCTTTGAAAATTTTGATTTTAATTCCAAGAACCTTGATTGTAATTTCTAAAGCCATTGTTATAAAAAGTTCGACCACCATTATTTTGGTATCGATTTTGATATTGGCCTTGACTTCTGAAATTATTTGTGTTTTGATTGTTCATTCTTGGTGAACTACTTCTAGGTCTTTCATATCTGCCTAATGTAGATTCAGGCTGAAATCTTGGTTGATTTCTTTGAAAACGAGGAACTTGTGGAGTTCCATTTTCAGCCTTATCTACACCACCAGCAACACCCTGTTGTTGCTTTGGAGCAGATTTCTTTGGAGAATTTTTGACTTTCTCCTCATTATCACCTTTCTTCTCTGGTGATTTCCCTCTTTGTTTCTCACTAACTTGTGCTCCAACCTTTTTGTTAGGACAGCAGCTAGCTACATGTCCCTTTGTGTGACATTTAAAGCATGATCTCTTTTTCGAAGAGTTCTCAGCTGAAGCCTTTGAACTAGATTCTGGTTTTGATGATGACGCCTTAGAAGGATTTAGTTCAGTTTGCTTAGTTTCAGAATTTTCTTTGTTTTTATTTTTTGCAAACTCTAAATTTGATTCGTTTTCAATAACAGCTGTTTCGTTTTTCATGTCACTTCCTTGAACAAAATTAACCTTTTTAACAAAAGTTGGATTTTTATTCGTAGGATTTGAATTTTTCTTTTTCAAAACAGGTTTGCTGTTATTTTCCTTCTTAGCATCATTATCTTCAAGCACATCACCTTGACTAGATGTGAAACTACTTGGTGATGTTGACAGAAAGTCTGTGAACTCATCTTCATCAGGTAAGAAAGAATAGTCATGACTAAGAGGAGGTGGTACTTCATTGAAGCCCTTGAATCCCACACTTGTCTTGTCATTACTCTTCTTTAACCCACCCATCATGTGTTTCATAACAAAAGTAGAATCCCTGAATTGACCTAATTTCTTCTCAAGTTCAACAATTTTGAGTTGTGCATCTGACAACTCTTTGCATTTTTCAGAAATCTCTTTTGTTTTCTTAGCCATCATGTCATGAGCTAAGTCTATGACTTGAAGTTTTTCGTTTAGTTTGCTGGTTAAAACTTCAATTTCAGCCTCATAGCCTTTTATCTTTTTCAAATATGATGACTCATTTCTTTTAGCAAAGAAATTTGATTCTTTTACGTTAGATATTTCGCTCACCAGACTTTTGTTTTGAGTTGACAACCTGTCAACTTCAACCTGTAATTCACGACACTTTAAACAAACAGGAGTAGCAAAGTTACTTACTTCTCCTGTCGATTTGTTTGAGTTGGCCATAAGAGCAGCAAGTTGAGCTCCCATTCTTTTGATGATTTCATCTTTCGATTCATCTTCACTTTCATGCTCAGACTTTGGTTTTTCTTTTTCAGCATCTGTTGTCTGATCAGCCTTATCTTCCTCAGCTTCACTTTTCTTCTCAACCTTAGCATCATCTACTGTAGTTTCACCTTCATCAACTGGTACAATCTCTGCCATGAATGCCTGAGTGACATTCTCTTCATTTTCCAAGTGAATACTCCAGTCATACGAACCCTCTCTTGCAGTAGAGATCAACGCCCTTGAGTTAGAGTTGTTTGATGAAATTCTATTGTTTGAACTCTGACTTGAAGTCTCATGCTTTTGTTTCTGACATTCCCTAGTGAAATGACCATAACTCTGACAGTTAAAGCACCTGACTTTGGTCTTGTCAAATCCAACACTCTTCCCCACAAACTTCCTTCCAGTTCTGTTCATAAACCTTTTCACACGTCTTGATATCATGGCCATCTGCCATTGCAAATCCATCTCTTCTAGATCATCAGGGTCAATCTGATCATAATCTTCATCTAAAGTGGCAGGATCAGATATCTTCCCCTGAATGTAGTTCTCATATGACGCAACAAACGAAGCAAGTAGAGCAAGATGTTCTTCAGCAGACTTCACACTCATTGGCATCGACTTTGCACTATTACTTGGCTTAGCAGCTGATGTTCTCTTTACTCCTGTTGATCCTCCTGAAGCAGCTACAAAACATACATCACCATCCTCATTTACTGTGACCTGCTCATTATCACACGAAAGAAACGCAGTAGCAGAGTCGCTAGAAGCATCATGAGACAAAGAAGATGTAAGCCCATTTTAGATCCCTGGATCTTGAACCTGATCATATCCAGTGTCCTTCTTCTTCATGCTGAGCTCATAAGCTCTTAGCTTTCCAACCACTTCTTCTAGCTCCTTTGTGTCATAATCTTCTTCTCCCTTGATCATGAGAGTGTAGATATCCCATTTAGCAGGTAGAGCATCCAGCAGCTTGTCATTTTTCTCTATGTCAGTATAGCAATCTACATCATAATTGTCCAGTTCTGACATCAGATGATAGTATCGAGTGATGACGTCCTCAAGTGACTCATTTTTCATGTACTTGAACACAACAAACTGCTTCTTCAGTAGATCAACTTTGTTCTTCTTGACATCAGGATTTCCCTCATATCTCTTCTCTAGTGCATCCCACATTTCCTTTTAAGTAGTGTACTTCTTAAAGGTATGCTTGATGCCATTAGGTAAAGACATTTTAATAGCCGCCAAAGCTCTCTTTTCAGCCTCATACATTTTCTTTTGTTCGGCATCCATATCAACATAAGCAGATATACGTTGTCTTCCCTCAAACTCATGAGTTGGGTTCACATACCCATCGTCTATGCATATCCACATACGAGTGTCCTGGTACTCAACAAAGGATTGAAACCTATCCTTCCATGTCAAGTAGTTCTCCACCTTCATCATCTTAGGTGGTTTGTTCGTTGTGCCTACCTCATGTTCCATCCTTAAGAGTTCGTTCAATTTAGACATGTTCGACATTTTAACTTACGCAGACTGGTTAAACCGTACAATATTAGTCCGAAACCTGTTTTTACCAAGTTATATCGTTAGATTCGTCTCGAGATTACGATTCCAATGATATATAATGTCGAAAACCGTTTTCGGGATTTTCCAGAGTCTTTTTTTTACCCTAAAAATCCAAGGAGTTTAACGGTGCGAACGGTTTCCTGAGATCGGTTACGGATGATTTTCTAAACAAGAAACTGTGAAATTTTTCTTACGTAAGCCACGAAAAATTCCAACACTTGTCCGAAATGGTTCCAAGTTCAAAATGGTTATCCGGAATGCAGAGATGGTCCGAAATGAGCTTCTCTGATCCGAAATGATCACCTCTTGATCCGAAATGAACCCTTTGATCCGAAATGATGCACTCTGATCCCAAATCAAGTCAAAATGGTCCGAAATCAAGTCTATCTGGTCCAAAATCAAATCAATCTAATCCGAAATCAACTGTTTGATCCGAAATGCAAGACTGAAAATCCGAAATGCAAGTCTGAAGATCCGAAATGGTCCGAAATTGCTTGTTTTTAATCCGAAATGCACTTCTGATGATTCGAAATGCAGTCCAGATGATCCGAAATGCAAGCTGAAGATCCGAAATGCTTGTATCTGGTCCGTAATTGATCCGAAATCCTTGATTTCTATCAGAAATGGTACGAAATCCAAGCAGTTTATCCGAAATCACCAGCAGAAGATGAACACAGCCCCCAAAAATGTCCAAAAATGCTGATTTTTCTGCAGAAACGATTCTGAATCGAGCAAATCAAGAGCCGAATGCTCTGATACCAATTGTAGGTCCCGTGAGCCGTGCGGATCGTAACAGAATCGTCGATCTAACCTAGAGTGCGGAATCCCCTAGATCAGATTTCACAGAAAATGTGTAGAAAACCGAAATCACTTTAAACCAGATCTTTATTGATTATCTTCTAACGATTACAATCAATCAAGATCACTAATTCATCCAAGCCTTTCTCTTTCACGAATTCTCTCCAAGAGTGATTTGAAGATTAACCTAAACCCTAATGCTAAGCTTTGTTTATATAGGACAAAGCTTTGCACATGGGCTAGGTCATATGCTAGGCCCATTTCGCCTACCATCCCCCTATGTGGGTTTGGTTTGGCCCAATCACTCTTAATCAACTATTACAAATCCAAACCTGCTAACTGTTTATCGTTTTACTAATTACAAGATATCCAAAGACCAAATCTAAGCTGTTGTCACAAATATGCACTAACAGTATTTGCCAAAATTAGCTAAATGTTCTAACTCAAGCTTGTTATGCCCATTTTAAATTAGAAATAACTAAAATAACAAATTGTCTGACAATTATGCAAGCTCCCCACGATCTCCACAACGTCCACAAGAGCCAAGCATGTGCGGAATATTTAGGGAATATGCTCCAGGAATTTCGGTGAGACTTGGTCCATGCCTTTGCTCCTGCAAAACAAGCTTACGTATAAGGTAGACAATTGTTAGTATAAGGATAACAATAAGGATCCTGAATCCTGATCCTGCAACACCTACTGAGGATCCTTAATTCAAACAGAATTGAGGATCCATGATCATGGCAGCACTTGAGGATCCGTGATCCTTAGGATTGGAAAATCCTCCCCTAACAGTAAGTGCGGTCCTTGTTAAGGATCATGAAGGTACACAACATCCAGTTTATTATGTAAGTAAGAGTTTTCTTGATGCTGAATCCAGGAATTCTCATTTAGAAAAACTTATACTTGCTTTAATTATGGCATGCACTAAATTACGTCATTATTTTGAAACTCATGTTATCATTGTTAAGACTAATTTTCCAATTAAGAATGTTCTCAGGAAACCTGAAATGTCAGGGAGGATGGCCAAATGGGCAATGAAGCTAAGTGCTTATGATATAAGATATGAACCAAGAACTGCCATTAAATCCCAAGCCTTGGCTGACTTTGTGGCAGATTTCAGTAGTGATATATAAAGAGAAGCTGAGTTAGAAGTTCAGCAGCTTGAAGGGACCAAGGATCCTTGGATACTCTTCACAGATGGAGCCTCTAATGTCAAGGGAACTGGACTACGCATACTACTAAAATCGCCACAGGGGAACATAATACCCCACTCCATTGCTTGTGAGTTTCAAACTACTAATAACGAGGCTGAATATGAAGCCTTAATAGCTGGTTTGCAAATTGCCAAGCACATGAGGATCGGGTATCTTGAGGTACATGTAGATTCATTATTAATTACTAACCACTTTAATGGTTCTTATGTTGTTAAAGGTGAAAGACTAATCAAATATCTAGAGATAGTCAAGAAATTGGTAGACTCTTTTGTATCTTTTAGTTTAACATAGGTACCTAGGGAGGAAAATGCAGAAGCTGATGCTTTGGCCAACCTTGGATCATCATTGAATATTCCAGAAGATATCAAAATTCCCATCATCCACATTTTGGCTCCTGCTATTAAGGATCACATATCCATGGAGATAGTAGAGGATTCTGCAATCACACCTATTGACGGCTCACAATCCAATTCAGGATCATGGATCCTTCCCATCATGAGATATATACAGCATGGAGAGATCCCAACAGGAGAAAATCCTAGAGCTTTTAAAGTTAAGGTATCTCAATATACAATATTAAATAACATGCTATATAAACGATCTCTTGCAGGCCCATACCTAAGGTGCATCGAGGATCCTGAAATCCAAGAAGTTCTAAAGGATTTTCATGAAGGGGATTGTGGAAACCACACTGGGGGCAGAGCATTGTTTTCTAGGATCCTTAGAACAGGATACTACTAGCCTACTATGAAGAAGGATGCTATGGATTATGCCAAGAGATGTGATGCTTGTCAAAGACATAGCAATATCCTTCATCAACCAGCAGAGCTCCTGCATCCTATATCCTCCTCTTGGCCATTCATGAGATGGGGAATGGATATAGTTGGTAAACATCCAAAGGCACTAGGAGGCAAAGTATTTATGCTTGCTATGACTGATTACTTTTCCAAATAGATAGAAGCCGAAGCATTTGCCCA
This sequence comes from Helianthus tuberosus, assembly GCA_030545235.1. Classification (NCBI taxonomy): domain Eukaryota; kingdom Viridiplantae; phylum Streptophyta; class Magnoliopsida; order Asterales; family Asteraceae; genus Helianthus; species Helianthus tuberosus. The sequence goes on along the minus strand of JARYGA010007821.1, from coordinate 2,606 downwards.
AGTCAGAGAAAAAGAAGTGATATCCTTTATTAAAAGAAACATTATTACTAGATTTGGTATCCCTTCTGAAATTGTGTGTGATAATGGATCCCAGTTCATTGGGAGTAGGACTACTAACTTTTGTGACAGTTAGGGGATTAAGATGATAACATCAACACCAGTCCATCCACAAGCTAATGGTCAAGCAGAATCATCCAACAAGATCATCATCAACAACTTGAAGAAAAAGCTTGGATCCAAGAAAGGCAAGTGGGCAGAAGAGCTACCTTATGTGTTGTAGGCTGATAGAACAACTCCCAAGAATGCTACTGGCCAAACTCCATTTTCTTTAGTGTTTGGAGCAGAATCAGTGATCCCTACAGAGATGGTGGTCCCTACTGCTAGAACAAGCATCCGTGATCCTGAAGAAAATACTGAAAACTTGATTCAAGACTTGGATACCATAGAAGAACTCAGGGATTTGGCAAGGATAAGATTGGCTAGCTACGAACAAAGGATGGCTGGAACTTATAACAAGAATGTCAGGATCAGGAAAATCAAGTTGGTGATTGTTAGTGATGGATTTTATAACCTAAGGATCACGGATCCTCAAAGTGCAGCCAGGATCATGGATCCTCAGTTCTATTTAAATTAAGGATCCTCAGAAGACGTTGCAGAAATAAGGATCCAGGATCCTCATTGTTATCCTTACATTAACGATTGTTTCCACTATATTTAAACTTGTTTTGCAGGAACATACGAATGAGACATGGTCTTGCCGAGATTCCAGGAGAATATGCTCCCACATTCTGCACGTGCATGGCTGATTCGACCGTTAATGAAGTCGTGGGAAGCTAGCAAAATTTGCGGAATGTTTGTTAGTTAGATTATTTCCATTTTAAGGGGATAACAAGCTTGAATTAGAAAGAACAAGTTAGCAAACACACACACTCGAGAACTCTCTGCAACATATTGGCGATTTCACTCTTTTTGCACATTAGAGATCTTTGTATCAAGCTTGTTATCATCCCGAGTTGTAAACATATTTTGTCTAATACAATTGGTGATCGGTAGTTTCCATCATCCGAGGTTTTTTATGCCGGAGATCATATATTGATCAAGTGCTTTTTTCCTCGTATAAATCTTCGTGTCCAACATTCATTACATTCATTCATTTGTTCATCTAATCAAGCATCACACCTCACAAAATCGGAATTGGTTACATTATCCTTGTGTGATTTTTGACCAAAACAGTTTGGCGCCCACCGTGGGGCGATTGGTGCTTCATTTGTGAAAATCTTCAGTCATTTCGTTCATTTCTGTTCATTACCTTTTATCACATGGCTTCTCAACCGAAAAACACTTCAAGCTCCATGCCAGTGTTCACCTCTTCACATGGCATTCCACCTTTGCCTCCTGCACCTTCTGCATCCCAGAGAATGCTGAAAATGCTCCAAAGAAATAAACTTCTGTTTTCTCGAAACCGGCTACTACTACTTCTTCTGGCCCTACTAATAATGATCTTTATTCTTTGATTTTGCAGATGAAGGATTACATGCAGCAGCAGGACAAAACTAACGACAGGATCCTTTGAGAAATCAATGAAATCAAGAAATTGAAGAGATCAGCGGAGGATCACTCTCAATTGATACCTAGATCATTGAACTTTGATTCTCCAGCCATAACTGCCCAGCAGTCTACAGCAACAGGCATTCAATACCAGGGTGGATCATCAAATACACGCTTTGGATCATCGGCAATGACACAGGCACAAGAGTCATACTTTCAACCTGCAGGATCCTCTTTTCAGCCTCATGGATCCTTCTTCAGATCTGGAGGATATGTTGGAGCGCAGCAGGTTCAAGGATCCTCTCAGGTCCAAGGATCCTCTCAGGTCCAAGGATCCTCTCAGATCCAAGGATCCTCTCAGGTTCAAGGATCCTCATCCCAGGTTTACGGATCCATGGATTATCCTCCAAGGCCCCCAATCTCGATGTATCAAGGGTCCAACATCTTCCAAGATCAAGGATCCTTAAGAAGTGCAGAACCCAGAAGTGCAGAACCCAGAAGTTCAGAGATTCATTTGGGAGACTTCATACCCATGCAAACTGTTTTGCTCAAAAATCAGGCTAAGATAATGTAACCAAATCTTTGTTGTGAGGGATGATGCTTGAATCAACGAACAATGTGAAGAATAATTCAGAAATATAATGAACAAATGACACAATGATTTATACGAGGAAAAAGCCATTGATCAAGAGTTGATCTCTGGCATAAAAAACCTCGGGTGATGGAAACCACAGATCACCAACTAAGATTAATCAAAAGAAGTTTACAAATCGGGATGATAACAAGCTTGTTACAAGGATCACTAGTGTGCAATGTGCAATAAAATGTATGAAATCACCGAGTATTGTTTGAGAGCTGATTGAGAGCTGTTACGAGAGTGTATGTATTTGCCAAAATTAGCTAAGTGTTCTAACTCAAGCTTGTTATCCCCATTTCAAATTAGAAATAACTAAAATAACAAACTGTCCGACAATTATGCAAGCTCCCCACGATCTCCACAACGTCCACAAGAGCCAAGCATGTGCGGAATATTTAGGGAATATGCTCCAGGAATTTCG
>JARYGA010007820.1:0-43676 GCA_030545235.1 Helianthus tuberosus | reverse complement strand
ATGTTTAGCACTTGGAATTTTGAAAATCAGCTTTCCATCATCAGTTGTCGAAAATAAGATGAAATAAAATCTTTTTGAATTTTCAAAATTTTATGCTAAAACACACTGAAAATCTTTTTGGATTTTCGGAAATAAACTATATACATTCATCTTTTTGTGAGTTTGTGTAAGAGGATCATATCAGTTTATGACAAATCACTAGTACCGTTGAGCTTTAAACACTTTAAGATCTAAGCGATTCACTTAGATTGTCAGTATACTGATCCACTTAAATTTTCAAACAAAGTTCAACTGTTTTGAGATACGAATTTAGTGTTTTAAGGACTTAAACTTATTCGCGTGTACCACCTTAGAATATACTCCCGTATCCAGACTCCTATATTCAGTCTTACAGGTGAATGTACACTAATGATATCTGTAAACGGGTAATGCGAGGCCATGAGAGCTCAGGTTAGAACTTCCGTTCAAACAAAGAGATGATGGCTCGACTTTTAGGTGTGTCCTGGTATAATACCCCATATATCATCACGTACAAAGACCTAGTATGTCAGAAATAGAAAGCCCTTCAAACAAGATTTCATGGGTTACCTATATATCCGAGAGATGTTCCCCACGAGACAAGTAAGTATTTGATATTTAGGTTTATATCTCAAAAACAATTTACTAAGCGTGTAAAAACCTACTGGCATATCATCAGTGAGACCGTTTATCACATTTTAACTTTCCAATTCTTTAGCGTACTGTGGTTGTCTACTGATGTACTATCATTTCCTCTTTTTCACAACAAAACTCATTTTTGATTTTTTGATGTTTTTGGTTTTTAGATTTTATCATGTTTTTGGATTTTTCAAATTTTCAAAATTTCTAAATTTTTTACTCCCCCTAAAATCAAAAATATGTTTCAATTTTTGATTTTCCAAGAAAATTTGAAAGTAAAAGCAATAAACTGTACAAAATAAAATGACAAACTGATGTGAATTGCTTCAATTCTCCATTCTTTTGGCATAAACAATCAGAACTCCCCCTGACAACAAACTATTTTCCCATTATGATTTTAAAACACTTAAGTTTGTTTTAATCAAAATGGCTTTTCCGGAAAATTAGTTTTGTTGATTTTACACATCATGGGGATTTATTCATCACTTTGTTCTTTCAACCACTTGTAAAAACTATCAATTGTAGATTTTTCATAAAAAACATTTTTCAAGAATGATGCCGATTCATGCTCCACGATTACCAACTTGGGAGCTCCGGTAAGTCAGGATTTTTTAAGTAGAGAATACAGACACCCAAGCCTGACCAGCTTTGGGTGCATCCGAGTTATTTTCACTCGCTGTGTAAGTTCTCCTCTTTGATTCATAAAATTCTTTTACCCCTTCCATCAACCATCTTACCAAAGATATGTTCACTTTGTCATTAAACACTTTTTCGACATCAAATTCTTTCTTTTCAGAATAGAATTGATTCGAAATCTCTACTTTTCCAACTTTTTGTTTTAAATTTTCAGTCCGTAATGGTGGAAAGTTTGCGTCATCCATTGGCGGAACTGAATTTTCTCTTTTTAGCTCAACTTGTGGCTCCTCTGACTTTGACGAGTCAGATTCATCGCCAGATTTATCCTCTGATTTCTTAACAACCCACGTTTGGTTGTTAAGATTCACTCTTCTTTTGTAAAATCTTTTAGAACATTCACCAACTTCATATGTTGAATTTTTAAACATTTTAAATTTTTCAGTTGGTGGTTTAGTTTTATCAACAACTTTTTCTTTGAGTTTAGAAGACACTCCCTATTGTGTGTTGGTTGCCTTTGAACAGTTCCAGGCGATGTGACCAACTCCATTGCATCGGTAACAGGTTCTTGTCTCCTTTTTCTGATTAGCTTCATTCTTCTCATGTTTCTGTTTTTTTTTTTTTTTGCAAGAAACGCTTTGTTCGATTGCTTCCAGAATGAGCTCTTTTTCTCTTCTTCAGAACTTGCCCCTGAAACAAATACAGTTTTTGATTTAAAATCTTTAATATTTTGATTATTTTCAACATCAAAACCTAACCCCTTCTTTTTGAAATTGCTTTTATGATTTGGTTTCTTTTGATGACCTGGACCGAAACCTTTCTTCTTGTTTAAACGTTGTTGAACTCTAGAAGTATATTTAGGTTTTGAAAAACCCATTTTATCTTTTATTTGTGAAAACTTTATTTTTATCAATTTAAAAACTGTTTTAATATTTTCAATTTTCACATTTTTAATTGGAAATTCCTCATCAGAATATAATTTGTCTGAATCATTCAAAGTATATGCCACTTTGATTGGTTCATCATTCAAATTATTTTTTGATATCAGAAAATCTTTATTGTAAACCCTTTTGACCGATAATTTCGAACTGTCAACTGATGAACTTGAGCTCTCAGATTCAGACTTTGACTCTGACTCCTCATCTGTTAGTTCACACATCTGTCGTCTTCGTCTTATATCAAGTCTTGGACTTGTTGCGGTTCTGTTCGTGCATAAAGTCAAATATGTAGGTTTCTCTTGAAAGTGGAACTTGGAGGTTTCTATTGAAAGTGGAACTTGGAGGTTTCTATTGAAAGTGGAACTTGTAGGTTTCTATTGAAGCTGACATGTGTGTTTTCAATAGAAACCAGGAACACTATAAATAGGCATGAGAGCTATTCATTTGTAAGAATTCCCCATTTGATACCGAAGTGCTGCCGGTATTCCTTGTGATTGTAATTGCTATTAAATCAATACACAAGACGTTTAAAGTGATATTCAAGCTGTTTTTACATCCGTTTCTTAGTTTCCGCCTCTGAAACGGACTAGAGCTCTTCCGAACGACTCATTCAGGTCGTAATTCGATCCTACAAGTGGTATCAGAGCTCAGGACGAGGAGTTCTTGCCATATTCAGCTTGAAAATCTGTTTTCTACACCTTCTTTCTTCAATTGAACAGGATTTCACGGTCCGAATTGGTTCAAATTTTCACAGTACACTCGGAATTGGACATAGACAAACCCTTGAAAGTTTCATGTTAAAATACGGACTAAAAATGGACAAAATTGGACAAAAACTAGGTTTCTATTGAACGAACACTACAGGTTTCGTTTGAAATTGACAGGTTTAGTTTGAAATTGACAGTTTTCATTTGAAATTGACAGGTTTAGTTTGAAATTGACAGGTTTCGTTTGAAATCAGAGCTTTCTCTTGAATCAGAGCTTTTTCTTGAACAGAGCTTTCTCTTGAACAGAGCTTTCTCTTGAACAGAGCTTTCTCTTGAATAGTACATATAATACAGCTTTCTTTTGAACAGAGCTTTCTCTTGAACAGAGCTTTCTCTTGAACAGTACATATAATACAGCTTTCTTTTGAACAGAGCTTTCTCTTGAACAGTACATATAATACTGCTTTCACTTGAAGTGTTATATTGGGAGTTCGTTTGAAAGTTGTTAATAAGAATCTTTGAATTTGAAAAATGAGTGAAGATTTCTACAACGCGTTTGCAACACCGTCGAGTTCATCTTCCATTGCTCAGAACATGAATTTGGAAAACGAGACGGGAACCACCCAAAAGCCCCCGAAATTGATGAGTATCGAAGAATACTACGGGTGGAAAGATAGATTCGAGAACTGGGTTCAGGCTAATCATCTTAGGTCATGGGAATGTATCTTGAAGAAATATGTTTTGCCACAGACTGATATGAAAGTTGATAAAAAAATATCTGAATTTACTAATGAAGAACGAGATATGTATAGATCTGAAAAAATGATGATCAGTTTACTTCAGCAGGCTATCAAAGAAGACATTTTCATACTGCTACAGCATGACAAAACTGCAAAGTCAATCTGGGATGCACTTAAAGTCAAATTTGAGGGTAGCGAGAATATGATCAAAAGTAAGAAGGCACTGCTCAAGAAAGAATTTGATTTGTTTACAAGTTTGCCCGGGGAAGATACAAAGAAGCTGATCGAAAGATACTGCCACTTAGTACGATCCATGTCAATGCTTAGTATAAAAAAAGATTCTTAAGAGTGGGTAGACAAATTAGATGATGCGTTACCGCAAAAAGAGTGGGGAACTTATTTGATGATTCTGAAAAACACAGGGGTTTATGATGGGTTATCAATTGGTGAATTTATCGAAAAGATTGAGGGTCAAGATTTGGAACAGCAGAAGATCGCGAGGATGAACAGTCCAAGTGGTCAACAGGATGTAAAAATGTATTACAAAGGTAGTGTTCCGGTTCCAGAAGTTGAGAGAAGTCCGAAAATCCAGACTGCGTATAGTGCTAGGGATTCTACAGAAAAGATTGATCAAAGTTCAAACAAAAGTAGCAGTGGTTTCTCATTATATCCAAGTGTCAATCCAAAGAGTTCATCAGAAAGTTTTCACCATCAAAGCTCAAAAATGGGAAATAGTTGTGTGATACAATGCAATATTGCGTTGAATCTTCCAGATGGACAAAGTTTTTCTGAGGAGGTTGCGAAAGATCACATGGCATTACTTGGTTCCGTGCTTATCTCGTATGAAGGTCTAGTGGCTGGTCGAATTGGAAATCCTATGCTCACAAAGGAGGATTACGATCAGATAGACGCCGAAGAGATGGAACTGATAGACATCAAATGGTGTCTTGTGAGTGTTCTTAGACGTGCTGAAAAGTTCAAAACAATTACCGGGAGAAATGACTTTCTTGATGCTCATGTATCTACTTTAGGTTTTGATAAATCTAAAGTTACTTGTTTTCGTTGCAGGGAGAAAGGCCATTTCAAGCGGGAGTGCAAGAACAGAGAAGCTAGTGGCACTCAGAATCCGTTTGGAAAAAACGACTACTACCGGAAAGCCATTTATCAGCAAGTTGGTCAATCACAAGACTCACAGACGGCTCATGGTAGAAAGATTGAGGATTCCAAGAGAGGATGTTTGGTAGATTTCAACTGGAGCAACTACATATCTCCTGATAGCAAAGCATGTTTAGTTGATCAAGATGATGAACAACTACCTGAAGGTTTCAGCTGGAATATGTTTGTTGATGAAAAGGGTGATTTCAAAGCTTTCATCGCTAAGATTGTCAGAGAACCAGACATGTTTGCCATGTGGATGAAATCTATTGGTGAAACAGTGAAAAGTGTGAAGGAACAGTCTGTTACATCTGAAGAAAGTTCAGAAAGTGCTGATGAAGATTCACTAAGTTCAGATGAGAGTGTTCAAAATGTTGTTACTTCAGAAAAAGAAGTTGTATTTGATCAAACACCGTCTGATTCTTGTGTATCAGATGCTGATTCTGAAAAATCTGTAGAGTTTGATCAAACACCAGTTGATAGTAGCAGTGATGATGAGGAAGAGAAACATATTAATGTTGCTAAAACTCATCTTTCTCCTGAAAGTTTTCATTTCTATTTTGCAGATCGCATGGAGAAACTAAAGGAGAAACGAGCTGCTAAAGAACAACAACTAAAGAAATCTGAAGATGGTGTTCAGAAAGAGAATGTTGAAAGTGTTGCTGAGAAGAATGTTGAAACTGAGCGAGTGAAAGAAGAAGAAAAAGTGGTTGAAGTGATAAAGACAATAGAGATTGAGAAGATTGTTGAAGTTGTAAAGCCTTGCGAGAAGTGTTTGGAAGCATGCAAGGGTTGTGCAGCAAAAGACGAGATCATTGCTGAATATGAGAAGAAGAAAGAGCAGTTACTGTTCAACCTTAATTATGTGAAAGAATCTTATGATGTCTTGAACAAAACAGTAACTGGTCTTCAAAAGACAAATTCAAAAAGAGAACAAGCACTGACGATGATGAATGCTGTTATGATGACAAAGCAGAAAGCCATCAATTTTTACATCGAAGAGAGTGCTAAATGGAAGCAAGAGTTGGAGACAGAAAAGATCGAGAATGAGAGAATTAGACGTTTATTGCAAAGTTATTCTAGTTCTGATTATCTTATTGATCGTATTTACCCAACTGTTGTAGGTATGGAAGCTTTTCAAGACGAGAAGCCGAAGAAAAAGAAAGATAGTGGTAAGAAACCGACTGTCAGCTATAACAAGTGTCCGCCTCCAATTTGGGAAGGGTATTCTCCTAGAAAACCAAACGAGGAGCAACTTGAAAAAGCAGTCAATATAAAGCTAAAAACCGACACAACTGACGTTTTACCAGATAACATTGATGTCACGTTTACCTCGTCCGATACTGATCATGAGTCTGAGTTAATAAAAAAGGTGGTCGATCAGGTGTTGGATAATGAGGAGGAATCCGAGTCAAAGTCTGAGTCTGGAGGGTCAAATTCGTCAGTCAACAGTCCAAAGTCGTCGGTCAAACGGTCTTATAGTAAAGAATTTTTGTTATCAAAAGCAAATTTGGATGATGAAGCATTTGAAGTTGCATACACTTTAAATGATTCGGACAAATTATACTCTGACAAAGAGTTTCCAATAAGAAGTGTTCGTTTTGACATGATCAAAAAGGTTTTCAAAATGATAGAAATTAATATTTCTGAAATAAAAGATTTAAATCTTACTGAAAAACCTAAAAAGTACACTTCAAGAGTTCAACAACGGTTAAACAAGAAAAAGGGTTACAATTCTGGTTCTGGTTTTCAAAAGAAACAAAACCAAAATCGTAGCTACAAAAAGAAAGGTCTTGGATTTATTCCGCCAGAAAATCATAAAAATTTGAAAAATTCTAAAACAAAAACAGAATTTGTGTCAGGTGGAAGTGCAGAAGAGGAACAGAAGAAACCATTCTGGAGACAATCAAATCAAGAGTTTCTTGCTGAAAAGAAGAAGAATGGAACTGAATTGTTTTATCAAAGAGAGACTCGTACCTGTTACAAGTGCAATGAAACTGGTCACATTGCATGGAACTGTCAGAAAAATGCCAAAACAAAACAGGGAGTTTCTCAGAAATTGAAAGAAAAGGTTGTTGATGTTGAACCACCAACCGACAGACTTAAAATTTTTGAAAATTCAACTTATGAGGTTGGTGAGTGTTCTAAAAAGAATTTTTATAAAAAGAAAGAGAATGACAACCAAATGTGGGTTGTTACGAAAGTTGATGTGAATGTCGGCGATGAATCTGGTTCCACAAAGCCAGAAGAGCCACAGGTTGAGGTGAAAATTTCAGTGAATGATGATGAGTTTCCATCACTGAAATTTGAAGAAGTTAAACAGAAAGTTGGTAAGATTGATATCTCAAATCAGTTTTACAATGAGAATACTAAGTTTGATGTCAAGAAAACATTTAATGGAAGTGTTAAGAAATTTTTTGGGAAGATGTTAAATGGGAAAGTTAAGGGGGTTAAAGATTTTTATGCAACTAAAAAGGCAACTTACAACCCTACTGCGCAAGAACTGAAAGCCATCAAGTCTGAGAAGACTTGGATGGAAGTCTGTTTTCCTTGAAGTCTTAGGACTTTGCCGGAGATCCCAAGTTTATATCGTGGATCAGGAATCGGCCTCTTTCTTGAAAATTGATGATTGTGATTGAATCTTAGAAATGTTTAAATTTTTACAGGATAAGTGTGAATTGCCGGAGCTTCCAGGTTGGTAAGTGTGAAGCAGGAATCGGCATCTTGATTGGTAAAATGGTTTGTGTAGAGGTTTTATTCCTACAAGTGGTTGATGAAGGTTTACACTTACAAGTGGTAAAATCAAGGACATTAAGTTGTACTTGCATTTTCCTACAAGTGGTTGAAAGACAATGTGATGAACCAAACCCCTAACTTTACAACTGGTAAAATCAACAAAACTTATTTTCCGGAAAAATCATTCTGATTAAAACAAACTTAAGTGTTTTGAAATCATTATGAGAAAATAGTTTTGTGAAAGGGGGAGTTCTGATTGTTTATGCCAAGTGGATGGCGATTTAAAGCGATTTGATACCGGTTGTCAAGTTTGTTGTACAGTTTATTTTCAAATTTCCTTTAATGTGTTTGCATTTTAGGGGGAGTAGAAAATTTCAGAAAATCCAAAAACATTTGAAAATTTGAAAAAGGAAAAAACATGATAAAATCAAAAATGAGTTTTTGTGTCAAAAAAAGAGGAAATGATAGTACATCAGTAGACAGTCACAGTATGCTAAAGAATTGTATTGTTTAAATAGTGTTAAACGGTCTCACTGATGATATGCCGATAGGTTTTTACACATTTAGTAAGCTTTTTCGGGATATAAACATAAATTCTAACTTGCTTATTTCGTGGGGAACACTACTTGGATATATAGGTAACCCCTGAAATCTCGTTTGAAAGGTTCCTCTTTCTGAGATACTAGGTCTTTATGCTCAGTGATATCTGGGGTATTATCCCAGGACTTCTGCTGAAAGGAATTTCTGACCTAGTCCCCGGAGAATACTTTCCGCATGCTTGAAATATAGCGCAGCCCTCAGCAAATTGATGAAACAATAAAATTGATAGTCGCTGTTGTTGTAATGCAAAAGATCCTCTAAAGGGGACACACCCAAAAGTCGAGTCATGATCTCTCTGCTGAACGGTAGTTCTGACCTGAGCTCTCATGATTCTTCATAATTTATTAACCCCTTACAGATATCATCTGTGGTATACTCACCTGTAAGACTGAATATTGGGATCTGGATACGGGAGTATATTCAAGAGGTGGGACACATGAATGAGTTTAAGTTCTTAAAACACCTAACTTATATCCTGAATTAGTTGAAATTTGTGTGAGAATTTAAGTGGATCAGTATATCGGCAATCTAAGTGAATTGTTTAATTCTTAATGTGTAACTAAGCTCAACGGTACTTGTGACTTGTCAAAAACTGATATGATCCTCTTACACAAAACTCACAAAAATATAGTCTGTAAATATTTCTTTATTGCATTTCTTTACATTCAAAAATACAAAAATATTTTCGTTGTGTTTTAGCATAAATTTTGTAAAACTCAAAAAGATTTTCGACAACTGATGTTGGAGAGCTGATTGTCAAAATTCCAAGTGCTAGACATGATGAACAAATGGTTTGGGAAAATGTGTTTTTGAAAAGAAAAATGATCAAATTTTAAAATGATTCATCAAGTTTATTGAGTTATTTTTGAGAGAGAGTCAGTATTAGTGCATACGTTGAATTGTTAAATGTGTGAAATTTACTTTTAGGTAGAGTGAATTTGTGCAGGTTTAAGTATGAGCTGGATTGATGATCCTGAGCTGGATGAGAGCCAGGTTATGATCTTGGAACAACCTCAGAAAGAACCAGCCAGATTACGATCCTGAAGCAGATGATGCTGAAGAACTAAAGGAATGCCAGCACATTGCAAGGGGGAGTCTGTTAATTTTGAGAAAAAGAATGAAGCTCAAAGACTGATCAAGACTGAGGATGCAAAGACTCGACACTTAAGACTCGTCAACATCTGAGGGGGAGTCTGTTAGTGCACACATCTGTCGTCTTCGTCTTATATCGAGTCTTGGACTTGTTGCTGTTCTGTTCGTGCATAAAGTCAAATATGTAGGTTTCTCTTGAAAGTGGAACTTGGAGGTTTCTATTGAAAGTGGAACTTGGAGGTTTCTATTGAAAGTGGAACTTGTAGGTTTCTATTGAAGCTGACATGTGTGTTTTCAATAGAAACCAGGAACACTATAAATAGGCATGAGAGCTATTCATTTGTAAGAATTCCAGATTTGATACCGAAGTGCTGCCGGTATTCCTTGTGATTGTAATTGCTATTAAATCAATACACAAGACGTTTAAAGTGATATTCAAGCTGTTTTTACATCCGTTTCTTAGTTTCCGCCTCTGAAACAGACTAGAGCTCTTCCGAACGACTCATTCAGGTCGTAATTCGATCCTACATCATCCTTATCCAACACCTGATCGACCACTTTCTTTATTAACTCAGACTCATGATCAGTGTCAGACGATGTGAATGTGACATCAATGTTGTCTGGTAACTCATCAGTTGTTTCAGTCTTTAACTTTATATTGACTGCCTTTTTGACTTGTTCCGAATTTGGTTTTCTGGGAGAATAACCTTCCCAGATCAGAGGCGGACACTTGTTATAATTTGCACTTTGTTTCTTACCAGTATCCGTATCTTCCGACTTTTTATCTTGAAAGGCTTCAAAACCTTCTACTGTCGGATAGATTCTATCAATCAAATAATCAGAACTTGAGTAACTCATTAGCAATCGTCTGATTCTTTCATTCTCAATCTTTTCAGTCTCTAATTCCTGCTTCAACTTTGCACACTCATCAATATAATGATTGATGGCCTTCTGCTTAGACATCATCACTGCATTCATCATTGTCAAAGCATCTTCCCTTTCTGAGTTTGTCTTTTCCAACTGGTTGACTGTTTTGTTCAACACATCATAAGATTCTTTCACGTACATGACATTGAACAACAATTTTTCTTTCTTCTTGTCTAGCTCACTAAACTTCTTATCTTTCTCTTCACAATGTTTGCATGGTTTCAAACATTTCAGACAAGGTTTTATGACCTCTACAATCTTTTCAATCTCAACAATCTTCTCAGCAACTTTAACTTCTTCACTCTGTTCATTCTTCTCTTCCTGAGCAACATTCTCTCATTTTACCGCTTTCTTTTCTTTTGCTGCTCATTTCTCCTTTAGTTTCTCCAAATTATCTGCAAAATAAAATTTGAAACTTTCAGGTGATAAATGAGTTTTACCAATGTTTATTTGTTTAATTTCTTCATCATCATCACTGCTATCAATTGATGATTGATCAAAGACTGGTGTCTTTTCTGAACTATCTTCTGAAGTGATAGACTCTCCATCTTGACTTTTCTCATAATTTGCAAACACATCCATCCATTCTTTCATCAACTCTAGCTCTTGAATGATCTGTGCAACAAACGATCTAAACTTTGAGTTACTTACAGCCGGAATATATTTGTCCCAGCTAAATCCCTCTGGCAATCTTTAATCTTCTTGATCTGGAGGCATAGTAATACAAGCTTTCTTCTTTCCATCTTCAATCGACATATTACGGGATGATGACGGTTGTTGAACTACCTGATAATATATTGTTTTCCAATAATATTCATTGTTCCCGAAAGGATTCTGAGCTCCACCTGCTTCTCGGTTGGTACATTCCCTCTTGAAATGTCTTTTTTCCCTGCATCGAAAACAAGTAACTTTAGACTTATCAAAACCTAAAGTAGAAACATTAGCATCACGTAAGTCATCTCTTCCGGTAATCTGCTTAAATTTCTCAGCTCTCCTCAACACACTCGCTAAACACCACTTAATATCCATTAGCTCCATTTCCTCAGCATCAATCTGATCATAATCCTCTTTTGTTAACATAGGATTTCTGATTTTTCCTGCAACCAAACTCTCATATGATTCTAACACGGTAACTAGTAATGCCATATGACCTTAGCGACTTCTTCAGAGAAATTCTGACCGTTCTGAAGATGCAACGTGATGTTGCATTGTAGCACATGACCATTACCATTGTTTGAGCTTTGAGACTGATAATTTGAAGTTGAAACGTTAGGATTAACACTTGGATATGAAGAAAATCCACTGTTGTTGATTGAACTTTCATTGAGTGATCCGGATGAGTTTTCTGCGCTGAAAGCGGTCTGGATCTTCGGACTAGCTTCAACATTTTGAGCATTACCTTTAAAATACATCTTGATATCTTGTTGGCCACTTGAATTGTTCATTCGTGCGACCTTTTGTTGTTCAAGATCTTGAAAACAATTCAAATTCTTTCTTTAATAATGATTTTTTTATTCTTGATCATCTCCGTACTTCCTTCGAATTTTGTGCGAAGTGCTTCCCAAATCGAACGTGAACTACCATCATGTTGAAGTAATACGAAAATGTCTTCTTTCACAACTTGTTGTAGTAAACTGATCATCATTTTTTCTGCCTTGTACATGTCTCTCTCCTTATCCGAAAATTCAGAAATAATCTCTATAACTCCCATATCAGAACGATGTCGAATGTACTTAGTTTCAATACAAACCCAAGACATTAGATGATTTGCTTGAACCCAATTCTCGAACCGTTCTTGCCAACTGTAATATTCTTCAATACTCATCAACTTAGGACGTTTATGTAATGTTCCCGTTTCATTCTCCATATTTACATTCTGAGCAACGGTAACATGAGTACCTGGGGCAGTAGCAAATGTATTATAAAATTCGTTGTCCATGTTTCGATGTAAAAGATATACCAAAACACAAAGTTCAAACGAGCTGACGTTTTGAAACGAACTGGAAGCCACAAACGATCTGACAAGATTAAACAATCTGAGTTAAATCCGTGCGATCTGACTCAACCTGTGAGATCTTGCTCTGATCTCCAAACAACTTGACACCCCGTACGACCTGGAGACACTTTCAAACGACCTGGAATTCTTTTAACCACATCCTACAACCTGATTTACAATCACAAACGACTTGACAAACTTCCTGCGACCTGATGTGATTTTCAAACAATTTGGTCCACCTCGTGCGACCTGATTCAAACTTCAAATGTCCTGATGACTGTTTCTAAGTGATCTGGATCAGTTCAAACGACCTGAATATGCTTTCAAACCATGCGATCTGGTTCAATTATAAACGATCTGAGATATTTTCAAGCGACCTCGTGCGAGCTGGAAGTAATTTCAAACGAGCTGGATTATCACACCGTGCGATCTGAGAAGATTTCCACTCAAACCGTGCGAGCTGGTACAATTTTCAAACGACTTGGACCAGGTCGTGCGACCTGGAACCCAAACTCACATGATCTGATAAACTTTCACACGATCTGAGCTATTTTCGAACGATCTGATATGTTTTTCACACGGTTTGAATTTTTTTCGTCCAATAGTTCATCATTTTGTCATTTTTTTTATCAAGTTTTAGGTTGAATTTGGTTCTGATTTGTTCACGGATTGATTAAAACTAAGTTTTACGTGTTATATCACAGAATCAGATCATTTTAACCGTAAATTCGTTGAAATTTTGAAGAAAAAGTGTAGAAAATGAGTAGAAAGAAGTTGTTTTTGAAGAAATCAAGCTGAAATGGTAAGAACTCTTCCTACTGAGCTCTGATACCACTTGTAGGATCGAGGAATCGATCAAACGAGTCGTTCAGAAGAGTTCTAGACCAAATCAGAGTCGGAATTCATTGATTTGATCTTCATTGCAGCTAGATTTACACTTAGAAGTAGATTAAATGTGGATTGTATTGATTTGATAATGTTTACACGAGCTGGCGACACTTCGGCAGAGCTTCGCTACCGGAATCAGAAGTTATAAATGAAGATCCAAGACCACCTATTTATAGGAATGCCATACCCCACGAACTTTCATGCTTTCTGGCCAGGTCGCACGAACTGTTTCATGCTTTCTGGCCAGACCCCACGAACTGGATCTCATGCTTTATGGCCAGGTCGCACGAACTGGCCAGGCCCCATGAACTTGGTAAGTCTGTTTCCCGTTTCTCTCGTACAACGTGTCTTGGTCTATCTATTCAAGTTACATGACTCGATACAAGACATAAGACGAAGTCAACAGACATACGCACTAACAAACTCCCCCTTGGATGATGACGAGTCTTCAGTGTATTGAATCTTCCGTCTTGATCAGTCTTCTCGCTCTTTCCAAAGTATCTTTCTCTGTAAGCATCCTTATCAATCTCTCTCGTCTTCAGACTCCCCCTTTCGATAAGCTGGGATCGCAGTCTGGAATTCACTATTTGCAAGCTTTGAATCGGAAACCTGGCTCTAATCTGCATACGCTTATGCGAAAAATCCTCAGGAGTCGAAACCTAGCTCTTTCAAAGCTTTATACCTGCACATTCTTTACCCAAAACATAAGGTTTTTTATTTATAACAATTTTCAGAAACTACTTGAAACATTCTCAAATCAACATGATCTCTCATTTATGATCTCTCATTTATGATCTCTGCTTAACTACTTGTATTCGTAACACTCAAATTTGATTTCAAATTAATGAACCATTTAATCATTTCAAAATCATTTCTCATTTCAAACAAACTCTCCCAACCCTGTTGTCGTTCATCATGTTAAGCACTTGGAATTTTGAAAATCAGCTTTCCATCATCAGTTGTCGAAAATAAGATGAAATAAAATATTTTTGAATTTTCAAAATTTTATACTAAAACACACTTAAAATCTTTTTGGATTTTGGGAAATAAACTATATACAAACATATTTTTGTGAGTTTGTGTAAGAGGATCATATCAGTTTATGACAAATCACTAGTACTGTTGAGCTTTAAACACTTTAAGATCTAAACGATTCACTTAGATTGTCAGTATACTGATCCACTTAAATTTTCACACAAAGTTCAACTGTTTCGAGATACGAATTTAGTGTTTTAAGGACTTAAACTTATTCGCGTGTACCACCTCAGAATATACTCCCGTGTCCAGACTCCTATATTCAGTATTACAGGTGAATGTACACTAATGATATCTGTAAACGGGTAATGCGAGGCCATGAGAGCTCAGGTTAGAACTTCCATTCAGACTAAGAGATGATGGCTCGATTTTTAGGTGTGTCCTGTTTGGGGATCTTTTCTTCAACAGCACATGATTAGCATTTTTCAATGTTTCATCATTTTTTATGCTGAGGGTGGGCTTTATGATTAAAGAAGTGCAGAGTATTATACGAGGACTAGGATATTGCTCCCGCAAAATCAGAAGTCCTGGTATAATACCCCAGATATCATCACGTACAAAGACCTAGTATGTCAGAAATAGAAAGCCCTTCAAACAAGATTTCGGGGGGTTACCTATATATCCGAGAGATGTTCCCCATGAGATAAGTAAGTATTTGATATTTAGGTTTATATCTCAAAAACAATTTACTAAGCATGTAAAAACCTACTGGCATATCATCAGTGAGACCGTTTATGACATTTTAACTTTCCAATTCTTTAGCGTACTGTGATTGTCTACTGATGTACTATCATTTCCTCTTTTTCACAACAAAACTCATTTTTGATTTTTCGATGTTTTTGGTTTTTAGATTTTATCATGTTTTTGGATTTTTCAAATTTTCAAAATTTCTAAATTTTTTACTCCCCCTAAAATCAAAAATATGTTTCAATTTTTGATTTTCCAGGAAAATTTGAAAGTAAAAGCAATAAACTGTACAAAATAAAATGACAAACTGATGTGAATTGCTTCAACTCTCCATTCTTTTGGCATAAACAATCAGAACTCCCCCTGACAACAAACTATTTTCCCATTATGATTTCAAAACACTTAAGTTTGTTTTAATCAAAATGGCTTTTCCGGAAAATTAGTTTTGTTGATTTTGCACATCATGGGGATTTATTCATCACTTTGTTCTTTCAACCACTTGTAAAAACTATCAATTGTAGATTTTTCATAAAAAAACATTTTTCAAGAATGATGTCAATTCATGCTCCACGATTACCAACTTGGGAGCTCCGGTAAGCCAGGATTTTTTAAGTAGAGAATACAGACACCCAAGCCTGACCAGCTTTGGGTGCATCCGAGTTATTTTCACTCGGTGTGTAAGTTCTCCTCTTTGATTCATAAAATTTCTTTTACCCCTTTTGCCCTTCCATCAACCATCTTACCAAAGATATGTTTCACTTTGTCATTAAACACTTTTTCGACATCAAATTCTTTCTTTTCAGAATAGAATTGATTCGAAATCTCTACTTTTCCAACTTTTTGTTTTAAATTTTCAGTCCGTAATGGTGGAAAGTTTGCGTCATCCATTGGCGGAACTGAATTTTCTCTTTTTAGCTCAACTTGTGGCTCCTCTGACTTTGACGAGTCAGATTCATCGCCAGATTTATCCTCTGATTTCTTAACAACCCACGTTTGGTTGTTAAGATTCACTCTTCTTTTGTAAAATCTTTTAGAACATTCACCAACTTCATATGTTGAATTTTTAAACATTTTAAATTTTTCAGTTGGTGGTTTAGTTTTATCAACAACTTTTTCTTTGAGTTTAGAAGACACTCCCTGTTGTGTGTTGGTTGCCTTTGGACAGTTCCAGGCGATGTGACCAACTCCATTGCATCGGTAACAGGTTCTTGTCTCCTTTTTCTGATTAGCTTCATTCTTCTCATGTTTTTGTTTTTTTGCAAGAAACGCTTTGTTAGATTGCTTCCAGAATGAGCTCTTTTTCTCTTCTTCAGAACTTGCCCCTGAAACAAATACAGTTTTTAATTTAAAATCTTTAATATTTTGATTATTTTCAACATCAAAACCCAACCCCTTCTTTTTGAATTTGCTTTTATGATTCGGTTTCTTTTGATGACCTGGACCGAAACCTCTCTTCTTGTTTAAAAGTTGTTGAACTCTAGAAGTATATTTAGGTTTTGAAAAACCCATTTTATCTTTTATTTCTGAAAACTTTATTTTTATCAATTTAAAAACTGTTTTAATATTTTCAATTTTCACATTTTTAATTGGAAATTCCTCATCAGAATATAATTTGTCTGAATCATTCAAAGTATATGCCACTTTGATTGGATCATCATTCAAATTATTTTTTGAAATCAGAAAATCCTTATTGTAAACCCTTTTGACGGATAATTTCGAACTGTCAACTGATGAACTTGAGCTCTCAGATTTAGACTTTGACTCTGACTCCTCATCCTTATCCAACACCTGATTGACCACTTTCTTTATTAACTCAGACTCATGATCAGTGTCAGACGATGTGAATGTGACATCAATGTTGTTTGGTAACTCATCAGTTGTTTCAGACTTTAACTTTATATTGACTGCCTTTTTTACTTGTTCCGAATTTGGTTTTCTGGGAGAATAACCTTCCCAGATCGGAGGCGGACACTTGTTATAATTTGCACTGTTTGTTACCAGTATCCGTATCTTCCGACTTTTTATCTTGAAAGGCTTCAAAACCTGCTACTGTCGGATATATTCTATCAATCAAATAATCAGAACTTGAGTAACTCATTAGCAATCGTCTGTTTCTTTCATTCTCAATCTTTTCAGTCTCCAATTCCTGCTTCAACTTTGCACACTCATCAATATAATGATTGATGGCCTTCTGCTTAGACATCATCACTGCATTCATCATTGTCAAAGCATCTTCCCTTTCTGAGTTTGTCTTTTCCAACAGGTTGACTGTTCTGTTCAACACATCATAAGATTCTTTCACGTACTTGACATCGAACAACAATTTTTCTTTCATCTTGTCTAGCTCACTAAACTTCTTATCTTTCTCTTCACAATGTTTGCATGGTTCCAAACATTTCAGACAAGGTTTTGTGACCTCTACAATCTTTTCAATCTCAACAATCTTCTCAGCAACTTTAACTTCTTCACTCTGTTCATTCTTCTCTTCCTGAGCAACATTCTCACATTTTACCTCTTTCTTTTCTTTTGCTGCTCGTTTCTCCTTTAGTTTCTCCAATTTATCTGCAAAATAAAATTTGAAACTTTCAGGTGATACATGAGTTTTACCAATGTTTATTTGTTTAATTTCTTCATCATCGTCACCGCTATCAATTGATGATTGATCAAAGACTGGTGTCTTTTCTGAACTATCTTCTGAAGTGATAGACTCTCCATCTTGACTTTTCTCATCGTTTACAAACACATCCATCCATTCTTTCATCAACTCTGGCTCTTGAATGATCTGTGCAACAAACGATCTAAACTTTGAGTTACTTTCAGCCGGAATATATTTGTCCCAGCTAAATCCCTCTGGCAATCTTTCCTCTTCTTGATCTGGAGGCATAGTAATACAAGCTTTCTTCTTTCCATCTTCAATCGACATGTTACGGGATGATGACGGTTGTTGAGCTACCTGATGATATATTGCTTTCCGATAATATTCATTGTTCCCGAAAGGATTATGAGCTCCACCTGCTTCTCGGTTGGTACATTCCCTCTTGAAATGTCTTTTTTCCCTGCATCGAAAACAAGTAACTTTAGACTTATCAAAACCTAAAGTAGAAACATTAGCATCACGTAAGTCATCTCTTCCAGTAATCTGCTTAAATTTCTCAACTCTCCTCAACACACTCGCTAAACACCACTTAATATCCATTAGCTCCATTTCCTCAGCATCAATCTGATCATAATCCTCTTTTGTTAACATAGGATTTCCGATTTTTCCCGCAACCAAACTCTCATATGATTCTAACACGGTAACTAGTAATGCCATATGACCTTTAGCGACTTCTTCAGAGAAATTCTGACCGTTCTGAAGATGCAACACGATGTTGCATTGTAGCACATGACCATTACCATTGTTTGAGCTTTGAGACTGATAATTTGAAGTTGAAACGTTAGGATTAACACTTGGATATGAAGAAAATCCACTGTTGTTGATTGAACTTTGATTGAGTGATCCGGATGAGTTTTCTGCGCTGAAAGCGGTCTGGATCTTCGGACTAGCTTCAACATTTTGAGCATTACCTTTAAAATACATCTTGATATCTTGTTGGCCACTTGAATTTTTCATTCGTGCGATCTTTTGTTGTTCAAGATCTTGTCCTTCAAGTTTTTCAATGAATTGAGCAATTGACAATCTATCATACTCTCCGGTATTCTTCAAAATCATAAGATATGTACACCACTCATTTTGAGGTAAAGCATTGGCTAGTTTTTCAACCCATTCCTCTCGATCTTTTTTTATATCCAACCGAGTCATTGAACGCACTAAATGACAATATCTCTCAATAAGAGTCTTTGTAGTTTCACACGACAAACTTGAAAACAATTCAAATTCTTTCTTTAATAATGATTTTTTATTCTTGATCATCTCCGTACTTCCTTCGAATTTTGTGTGAAGTGCTTCCCAAATCGAACGTGCAATACCATCATGTTGAAGTAATACGAAAATGTCTTCTTTCACAGCTTGTTGTAGTAAACTGATCATCATTTTTTCTGCCTTGTACATGTCTCTCTCTTTATCCAAAAATTCAGAAATAATCTTTATAACTCCCATATCAGAACGAGGTCGAACGTACTTAGTTTCAATACAAACCCAAGACATTAGATGATTTGCTTGAACCCAATTCTCGAACCGTTCTTACCAACTGTAATATTCTTCAATGCTCATCAACTTAGGAGGTTTCTGTAACGTTCCCGTTTCATTCTCCATATTTACATTTTGAGCAACGGTAACAGGAGTACCCGGGGCAGTAGCAAATGCATTATAAAATTCGTTGTCCATGCTTCAATGTAAAAGATATACCAAAACACAAAGTTTAAACGAGCTGACATTTTGAAACAAACTGGAAGCCATAAACGATCTGATAAGATTAAACGATCTGAGTTAAATCTGTGCGATCTGACTCAACCCATGAAATCTTGCTCTGATCTCCAAACGACTTGACACCCCGTACGACCTGGAGACACTTTCAAAAGACCTGGAATTCTTTTAACCACACCCTACAACCTGATTTACAATCACAAACGACTTGACAAACTTCGTGCGACCTGATTCAAACTTCAAACGACCAGATGATTGTTTCCAAGTAATCTGGATCAGTTCAAACGACCTGAATATGCTTTCAAACTGTGCGATCTGGTTCAATTATAAACGATCTGAGATATTTTCAAGCGACCTTGTGTGAGCTGGAAGTAATTTCAAACGAGCTGGATTATCACACCGTGCGATCTGAGAAGATTTCCACTCAAACCGTGCGAGCTGGTACAATTTTCAAACGACTTGGACCAGGTCGTGCGACCTGGAACCCAAAATCACACGATCTGATAAACTTTCACACGATCTGAGCTATTTTCGAACGATCTGATATGTTTTTCACGCGGTTTGAAATTTTTTCGTCCAATAGTTCATCATTTTGTCAATTTTTATCAAGTTTTAGGTTGAATTTGGTTCTGATTTGTTCACGGATTGATTAAAACTCAGTTTTACGTGTTATATCACAGAATCAGATCATTTTAACTGTAAATTCGTTGAAATTTTGAAGAAAAAGTGTAGAAAATGAGTAGAAAGAAGTTGTTTTTGAAGAAATCAAGCTGAAATGGTAAGAACTCTTCCTCCTGAGCTCTGATACCACTTGTAGGATCGAGGAATCGATCAAACGAGTCGTTCAGAAGAGTTCTAGACCAAATCAGAGGCGGAATTCATTGATTTGATCTTCATTGCAGCTAGATTTACACTTAGAAGTAGATTAAATGTCGATTGTATTGATTTGATAATGTTTACACGAGCTGGAGACACTTCGGTAGAGCTTCGCTACCGGAATCAGAAGTTACAAATGAAGATCCAAGACCACCTATTTATAGGAATGCTCGACCCCACGAACTTTCATGCTTTCTGGCCAGGTCGCACGAACTGGCCAGACCCCATGAACTTGGTAAGTCTGTTTCCCGTTTCTCTCATACAATGTGTCTTGGTCTATCTATTCTAGTTACATGACTCGATACAAGACATAAGACGAAGTCAACAGACATACGCACTAACAAGATGGACAGTGAAACTATTACATTGTGCAATAAAACAAGTGAGAGAGAGTGGTATAGTGATGTGAAAGTGAAGATGAGTGAACCCATTAAACATTGCCTTAACAATTAATGAAAAAATTCTATTTTACATGTTGAAATAGATCAACCAGGGGATCGCAAAGAAACTAGTAACAAATGTTGTAATTCCAATCGCTAAATTCGGTTTCAAAATAATCCCCTAATGCAAACTGGGAATACTGGTTTTTGCGCACCACAAGTTCTCTCACGATTATTTTCTTTTTGTCACACAACGATATTTCCACATTTTTCCGGTGGGCCCGGTGGGGAGTAACGTGACGTAGTTGATATCGTCATAGTCAAATAATCACAGTTTATAGCACATCGGAAGGCTTGGTAGATTAAATATTATTACAACCCATAAAGTTCAAACAGAGAATATACAGACGGATTGTAATTTGGATCCACAGGCAGACCATTAAAACAAATACACAAATAGGGTTTAACAGACTTTAGGCACTAGGGACTTGCAAGATCCTCTTTATTTATGCCAAGTAGCTCCAGCCTATTTACGCGAGGTACCTATCACTTAGACTTTTGAAAATACGTCAGTTTTCACTGGTAAATACAATTAACTGACTCATTTGAAAGCATTTATAAAATTGGTTTGGATGCACAAGGCACAAAGATTCTTTTATAACATGGGACAATTTTATTTAAAATCGTGTATACAGTTTTACATGCTTGTCATACATTTGGGCCGGTTTAGAAGCCGGTCATGATTAACCGACTCACCACTTATAAAACCCACAAAGGAGTTATCCCCAACTTGTGGGTTAATTAATATTTAGCATTTTGCATCTGTCGGGTGTATGCCTACACCCCGTGCATAGGTCGTGGCCATTAATAATTTAAATGAGCCGAGGATATCCAGGACATGGTCGTTAACCCCCAAAGTTTATGTTATCAAACAAAACAGATTAGAACGGGTTATGTAGATTTATTATATCACAATCCGATTAAATGATCTCATACCCGACCAAGCGGTAATAATTTACAGTATCCCAAGCCCGTATAAGGGAAAATAAGTTAAGAGTATTTACCTGAGCTAATTATGCAAGTAATGTCACTCAGTCGTATATTCTTAGGACTTTATGCAAATATCTTCTACCGAGGCTATTTAATCTGTATAGAAGGTTTTATTAACCTATTAGGATACTAATGGGTCTTATTTAAGTCAAAGACTTGGACCAGTTAGTTTTAAAGATACTTTACAGTTCGAAATGCTAGACTACGCGGAGACTGGAATGGAATGTGATTCAGACCCGACAAGTTTGAATACTTGTATAATATGGGTAACTAAATACATTCTGGATTTTGAAGTTTGAATGACAAGGTTGAACCCGTTTCAATTAATTTATGCAAACTAGTTACATAAACCGAACCGAATGCGTATAAGCATAACGGGTGACCGAATTAACCATATACAGGTTCCATATGTTATTATGCTTAAAATATGTTAAGTCATCAGCAGGATGTCAACATATATGCCCAAAAAAAATTAAAATCGAATTAAGTCTCTTAAGGGCGTTTTGGTCATTTTAGAATTTATAAAAGGGGTTTATAAATAAACTGAAGTTCTGGTCAAGATCATTTTGTAAAAATATTTATTTTATGAGGTTAAAAAGTAGGATATCATACATATGCGTGGTTTACCATATATGGCCAAACTATGCCCCGAAAGGGCATTTTGGTAATTTCACATATGCTTTTTAAGGACTTAATTGGGTTTCTGTGTTCGGGACTTTTACCTACTGTAAAAATATTTAAAATTATTTATAAAATCAATAGGTAACAAGTCTTGGGTGCTAAATAAGGTTTTAAACCATACTATGCACCTATTTAGTGTAAGAGTCGATATTTGAATATAATTCTAAAGTTTAAGTGATTCTGAGATTTTGACCAACTTTGAATGGTCAAAATATTTTATTTTTCATAACAAGTCAGTAGCAAAAAGTTTTGCATGTTAATCATGTGTAAAACTCGTTTTATTCACAAAAAAGGTATTATCGTCATTTTTAGGCTTTATGCAAGAACACAAGATTAAGGTCAGTATGTAATCTGACCCAACATCCCAATAATTCCTAAAAATGATATTATAATAGTAGGTAAAGAGTTTTGTCTCAAATTTGTGTTTAATGCTTGATTTATATACCAAAGGATATTTTAGTCGTTATAAAAGCTTAATATACGATATTTTGCATAACATCAATTTGAGACTAGATTATAATGTCAAAATAATTTAGACATGTTTATATATCAGTACTTAACCAATTTGTATGTTTATATATTTAAAAATCCCATTTTTAGACCATTAGGGCATATTGGTCAACATTAAGCATAATACTAGAAACATGCATATAATTCAAAATAATGAGTGACCAGGTAATATAACCTTAGAGGGTTATATCACAACATTATATGGTTACAATGGAAGCTTAAAACATAAGGGATTAAGCTTAATCGGGTCAGAACTGAAAGTCAAAGCAAAAGTCAAGCTTTGCGACTTTCGGTTGCGAACCGAGCCTACACTCAGAATTATCGGGTTGAACATGTTTATACATGTTCAATTAATGTTTACCAAGTTATTAAAGTGATAAAATATATTTTATAGCTTCTACATTATCAGTTTTGAATTTATTTAAAAATCTGACTAGTTTGACTTTTTATTTAGTTACTTTGACCGGACAATTAACTAAGTAAACGGGGTAATTAGGATGTGCCCTTTGGTGGGATTAACACACACCTAATTACGATCACGTAGCCATTTTCGCCTTGAACAATGGCTGGACCATTTAGGTCTAAACCGAAAGTCAAAGTGTTATTACGACAACTTTGACTTTCGGTCTTTAAACCTATAAAAACTGAACTACAGAGGCTAGTAACACTTACACAAGGTCCTAGCTCGAAGCTTGAACTAAGGGGAGTCTCCTTTAGGACCAGGAAGCTCTAGAGAAGAAGTATAGAAGAAAATTTGAGAGGTGCAAGTTGAAAGGTGCAACAAAGGTACCTATTTATAGTGGAATAAGGATTCTTGAGATCAATCCAGCTGTTAGGAGGTGTTCCCAGATGATTACAAGTGTTATGGTGTCAGTAAAAACCATCAAACAATCCCTGGTATCGAGTTTCATGCATGCAAAGGCGGTGGACATGTCTGCAACATGCAGCTGTCCAGTTTTTGGACGCTGGGTGTTTTCTCGCAGGTCGCGACAACATCAAGGGAGAGTCTTCATGGGCCGCGACTCTCCCTTCTTCCGGTAAACAAGTTTCAGCAATTACATTTTCAGTCCCTGGTCCTTATTAACTCCAATTAACTTTCATTTTTAACACTTCAGACCCCCAAAGTTAGTATTTAAGCATCTTGGGACAAATAACTAACATTGTTAGGCTTCCGTTTAGTTAAAAGATCACCCGAAAGGTACTAGTTTCTCTCGTTGGCGCTTTTAATCCCTTTTCTTGAATTCTTGCACAACTTTTAATTAACGATACCGAAACCAAATCGAATTTTCATTTGGCATTCACGGAAGTATAATCGGACATTACGAAGTTCCGGGTTCGTTAAAAAGTCAGTCAGAGGTAAGAATTAACATGTTGACACATTTAACCCCTTCGTCTTATATCTTTCACTTGTTTTTCACAAATGGCTTCTCACGCCTAATAATTCACTTGTTTAAGAATACGAACATCGTGTAGGGTTATTCTGAGGCACAGTTTTAGTATGTTGACACTTTTAATCTTTCCAGGTCAACTTATTACACGTTTAGAGTTTATGACACGTGTCCTTACTTTATTGGATATGATTTTTGCGAGGTGTTACATCCTCACCCCCTTAAAAGAAATCTCGACCTCGAGATTTACTGAAATAAATAAGGGTACTTTTGTCGCATCGTGGATTCAACTTCCCACGTATATTCTAGGCCTCTATGGGCATCCCATTTCACCTTCACAATTGGCACATGCTTCCTTCGAAGCTTTTTAACCTGTCGATCCTCGATCGATATAGGTATAGGTTTCTCGACAAATCTCAGGCTTTCTTCTATCTGCATGTCTTTATGAGACATTGCTAGCGACTCATCAGCTAGACATTTCTTTAAGTTGCAGATGTGGAATACATTGTGAATTCCACTAAGCTCCTCAGGTAAGTTTAACTTATAGGCCAGACTACCAATGCATTCGATGATCTCGAATGGTCCTATGTATCTTGGGCTTAACTTGCCCTTTTTGCCAAATCACATCACTCCTTTCCAGGGTGACACCTTAAGTAACACTTTATCTCCTACCTCAAATTTTAGAGGTTTGCGCCTCTTATCTACGTAGCTCTTTTGCCTATCTCTAGCAGCTTTTAGATGATCACGGATCTGAACAATCTTATCCGTCATCTCAAGGACTATCTCAGGTCCTGGTAACTGAGTTTCTCCAACTTCTTCCCAACACACGGGTGTTTTGCATTTTCTTCCATATAATGCCTCAAAAGGCGCGGCTCGAATGATAACTGTTGTTGTAGGAGAACTCAATCAGGGGGAGATGATCATCCCAACTTCCACCTAAGTCAATAACACATGCCCGAAGTATGTCTTCAAGTGTTTGAATCGTTCGCTCACTTTGTCCATCCGTCTGAGGATGATAAGCAGTACTGAAATTAAAACGAGTGCCTAAGGATTGTTGGAAACTTTTCCAAAAATTAGAAGTGTATCTAGTATCTCTATCAGATAAAATGGATAATGGCACTCCATGGAGAGATACAATTTCGTCCACATACAGTTGGGCTAGTTTATCAGAACTATGCGTTTCTTTGATGGGTAAGAAATGAGCTGACTTAGTCAGTCTGTCAACTATGACCCATATTGTATCGTTCCCATGTCTCGTCTTTGGTAACTTGGTAATGAAATCCATAGTTACCATTTCCCACTTCCAAGTGGGATTTTGGTTGCTGCAGCAGACCTGACGGCCTTTGATGTTCGGCTTTAACTTGTGAGCACGTCAAACATTTGGCTACATGTGCGACTATGGATTTCTTCAAACCCATCCACCAATAATTTGCCTTCAGATCTTGATACATTTGATCACTCCCAGGATGAACTGAATATCTGGAGTTATGAGCTTCTTGGAGGATTACATCTCTAAGTCCTCCACGAATAGGAACCCAGATTCTACCATTTAATCTGAGGATTCCATCCTTACCAGGTGTCAACTGGTCAGCAGTTGCACCTAACTTCTCACTCGAAAAGTTAGCTTCTAATACAGCTTCTTTTTGAGCAGCTAACGACTTTTCATTCAAACTGTTCTTGAGTTCTATACTCTTGGCATTAATCCTTATAGGTTTGACTCTTTCCTTTCGGCTTAGGGCATCCGCGACTACATTCGCTTTGCCAGGATGGTAGCGAATTTCGCAATCGTAGTCGTTTAAAGTTTCCATCCAACGGCGTTGTCTCATATTGAGATCCTTCTGATTAAACAATTGTTGGAGGCATTTGTGATCCGAATATATCACACATTTGGTTCCGTACAAGCAAAGTCTCCATAGCTAGAGCGCAAATACAACGGAACCCAATTCCAAGTCATGGGTGGTGTAATTCTTTTCGTGCACCTTCAGTTGTCATGACACATAGGCAATCACCTTGCCTCTTTGCATAAGCACACAACGCATACCAGTGTGCGACGCATAACAGTACACTACGAACTCTTCTATTCCCTCAGGTAATGTCAACACGGGAGCATTGCTCAACTTTTGTTTGAGAATCTCGAAAGACTCTTGTTGTTTTGGACCCCAATCAAATTTTACAATCTTGCGGGTCAAGGTAGTTAGAGATGCAGCTATCCTTGAAAAGTTTTTGATGAATCGTCTGTAATATCTAGCCAACCCTAAGAAGCTTCAAATTTCAGTAGGCGTCTTAGGTGCTTCCCAATTCATGATTGCTTCTATTTTAGCGGGATCCACCTGGATACCACGCTCACTTACAACATGTCTAAGGAATTGGACTTCACAAAGCCAAAATTCGCATTTGAAGGACTTCGCGTACAGCTTCTCCCGCTGTAAAAGATTGAGGATGCTTCGGAGATGTTTCTCGTGATTGGCTTGACTCTTGGAATAAATAAGTATGTCATCAATGAAAACAACGACAAACTTGTCCAGATACGGCTTGCAGACTCGATTCATGAGATCCATGAATGATGCAGGTGCATTAGTGAGCCCGAAAGGCATCACTAAGAACTTGTAGTGGCCATATCTTGTTCTAAATGCAGTCTTGTGTACGTCTTCCATTCTGACCTTTAATTGATGATACCCCGATCTCAGATCAATCTTCGAGAAGAAACTTGCTCCTTGTAGCTGATCAAACAGATCGTCGATCCTGGGCAATGGATAACGATTCTTGATTGTCACTTTGTTTAACTCACGATAATCAATGCACAAACGCATTGAACCATCTTTTTTTTACAAATAGAATGGGTGCTCCCCAAGGCGATGAGCTGGGTTGTATAAAATCCTTTTCCAGTAAATCATCCAGTTGGGTTATCAGCTCTTTCATTTCTGTAGGTGCCAAACGGTAAGGAGCTCGGGCAATCGGTGCCGCTCCTGGCAGGATGTCAATCCTGAATTCTACTTGCCTTTCTGGAGGTAATCCAGGTAGTTCATCAGGGAAGACATCAGGTTATTCAGAAATGATTGGAATGCCTTCTATCTTGGGTTTTGGATCATCCACTGTCACTTGTGCCATATAGATGACACATCCACTTTTCAGACACTTGGATGCTTTGAGTAAGGATACATTATCGGGTAATCCGTAGTGCGTATCTCCATGTATGGTGATCAACTCACCAGATGGGGTTCGAATGTTAACATGTTTCTTATCACATGTAATTTGGGCTTGGTTACGTGACAAGCAAGCCAATTTCATCAAACCCAGCCAATTTCATTGGCAAAAGAGATAGTGGAATAGAATGATTCTTAATGATTATGAAACAGCCATCAAGAAGAGTTGAAGCGGTTTCTAAGGTACCATCTACGAGTTCTACCTCATATTTTATGTCTAGAGTTTTAATAGGCAGATTCAGTAATTTACTAAACTTATGGTCTACAAACGACTTATCAGCACCCGAATCAAATAAAACTCTATCATAAATTTCATTAATGAGAAAGGTACCTGTTATAACTTTATCATCATTCACTGCCTCCTTGGTGTTCATTTGAAACACCCTAGCATTTGTGTTTTTCACGTTATCAGGCTTCTTGGTGTTCTTTGGGCAGTTAGTCTTTATATGCCCTTTTTCATTGCAACCGTAGCAGGATGCATTCTTCAATTCCAGGCACTCCAAGGACTTGTGCCCTTTCTTCTTACAAATTCCACCAGGTTTGGCTTGTGGATCTATTGTGCATTTCCCAAAATGCCTCTTATCATAGTTTTTACATCGAGGCTTGTTATCAGACTGATTCTTTTGAAACCCAGTGTTTCCTTTCTTCTTCTTGTTTAACTGATGGGACTGATCATCCTCCCTCCTTCTTTTCCCTTCCTCCGTAGCCCTTTTTGACCTACTCCTTATAGCATCAAGAGTAAGTGACAGTGATAGATCTACAACTGATCTATAAGTAGTAGGCTTCGAATCCTTGACATTCCCCTTGATTTTAAGGGCTAACCCACCAATGAAGCGCGCAATGCGCTTAGGCTCTGGAGTGACCAAATATGGGACGAGTTTGGACATTGAGTTAAACCTGGTAACATAGGACCTGCAGTCCAGATCTTTCATAACCAAGGTAAGGAAACCAGTCTCCACCCTTTCTACTTCATGCTGCGGATAGTACGTATCTTTCACAAGCTCAACAAACCTGTCCCAGGTGACGTTATATAAAGGAATTTTTCCCGTGGATTGGGACATAAACTTCACAATATCCTCCTTTGCACACCCGCTAATGTCGACAACTATCTCCATTTCATCCGGCCATTTCATACAATCAATGGCCCCTTTTTCCCCTGTGAAATCTCTTGGTTTACAAGAGACAAAATATTTGTAAGTACATCCCTTGTTATACCGGGGAGTCTGATCAACCAAAATCTGCCTTTGGGGTTCACTTTTCTGATTGGAGGAATGTTCAGATTCATCCTTTGATGTATGCTGCTTTGAAAGGGTCTAAGAATGAGATTTTGATCGAAAGTTACTTGGTTCTCTAAAGGCTTCATTCGTTGCTCTAGCAACTGTTGTGTCTATCATGGCTTGCAGTTCAGCGCCAGTGACATTTATTCTTGTATTATTATTCCCAGCAGTCGAGTGACTATGAGCTTTATCTGAGCCAGCCATAATGAAGATCTATACGCTATCAATTTAAGAATAATAGTGTGTTCAGTTGTCGCATGGTGAATTACCGCATTTGATGATTTAATAGCCATGGTGTAAAATAACCATATTGGTTAATAAGTTAAGTATTTATGAAGATGTATATTTGAAATTATTTGATTATAAATAGCCTAGGTTGCAAATGAACCATCAGAGGCAATTAAACAGGATACAGTCCTTTATATGTTAGACAGGGGACACAAGTCACAACTGTCAATGCAGCATGGATATCTTTATATAGCACAAAAGCTTGTCTCAAGGACATCTAGATGGTACAAACTCCTTGTCACTAGGACAATTTAAAATATAGTTATGATCTTTTTAGATCGAAGGTTTTAAGGATCGAACATAGTTCATCGCCCTTTTTATAAAAAGTTATAAGCTATAACCATCTTTGTTGTGAAAATGATATAATTTGGCCCGTAGGCAGAATAACTAACATCTCTAACGGATGTTTTTGGTTTAGATAACATATTCGATGTCATTTGCCATGATTTACAATAATCATTTTGGCTATGTATGGATTTGGAAAAACTCAAGCATATTGGAGGCTGGTGTGGTTTCTTTAGGTCACACTGCCCGGAATGTTAACATGTTTTGGATGTTAACAAAGAGTTATTATCTTAAAAGGGTTATACTATCATGGCCATTGATATTTTGGCTAGGTTATACTTTTAAGAATGTCTTTTGAAATTTTTTGGCAGATCAATTTAAATTGAAATGATTAATTGCATGTTGACATATCGAATATATATATATATATATATATATATATGAATTTCAAAAGAAAAATACCACTAATAGCAATAAGGATTACAAAAAACTGCCCTAAACGGGTCTTTGGAAACAAATTGTCCATGCAGGGACTAAAAAGAAAAATAAGCCCTCACAGGGACTGTTACTAAAAGAAATGTCCACACAGGGACCTAATTGAAATGAAAATTACAAAACAAGTAAGGGTTGTGCTTCTTAAGAAACTTGTAAGGGAAACAAACTGTCCCTTTGATGAAGTTAGTAAGACCCTTAAGAAACTTGTTGTGCTTCTTATCACGCTCCTCCACCATGTTTTTGACTTGTTCCAACCTTTGCAAGATTTCTTGTGGTTGCGGTTGTTGAAGTGGAGGTTGTGGTTGTTGGTGCTGCTGTTGAGGTTGTGGTGGTGGTGGGTATTGATACCCATAAGCAGGGTACCCAGTTGGGTAGGCGGGTGGAAAATGTGAGGGGTAGAGAGCATTAAAGTTTGCTGCCTCGACGTATGGGTCAACGGAAGGTGCATGGTAGTAATAACCTGAGTAGGCTTGTGGCTCAAACGGGTTGTATCTGGGTAAGCAGGAATTGGGTTCTCATAACCCACTAGAGGTGGTGGTGGTGGTGGTGGTGCGAAAGCGACCGGTGCAGAGTCAACTTCTGACACAGGGTTTGAAGGCCCACCCATTTGCGGGTCTTCATAGAGCGGAGGGTAGTTGGTGGAAGTTCGTGGGATGCTAAAATGGAAACCCCCTCGCACGGACATTCGTGCGCTTTTCCTTCGCCTCGATGGTTATGGTGGCGGAGGTTGTTCTGGTGCTGGCGTGACTGCCTGAAAGTGCGGGTCCTCAGAGGGAGTCCGCTGTGGTGGTGGTGGTGGTGGGTCATGGTGAGGGGGAGTGAACTCCCACTTGTAGGTGCTCCAGCTCTCGGCCAATAATCGGGGCCTCGGTACGGCGATCCTGCAAAAGAGGAACCGCTAAATTTCAATGGGATGCGTAGGCGTCCCAGAAGGTGGCATTTCTGGATCTGGATCATCGTCCAGTTCCATATCCTGATATTCAGGATAATGGTCTTCGGGTCCCAACGGGTTATGACCCGCTGGTTCATTGATTTGGTCAATAGGGTTAAATTAACCCTGAAAATAAGGAGTGGGGTTTTGGAAAGAATGGTGGGAGTGAGAGTGGTGAGAAGCAGAACGTGGTAAGGAATGGTGAGAGTGGTGCGAGTCATGGGGCTCTTCTTTTTGTTGTGGCCCAAAGGAGTTATGGTAAGAGGGCGAAGTACTGAGCGAGACGGAATGTCTCACAGGTTCAAGGTAATTTCTCCAATCATCATGTGGGTTTGAGCTGTATGATGCAGAGGGAGTTTGTCTAAGGCCCTGTTTCGTGGTCATTCCTTCCTCTCATTGGTGCTTTGCCTCTTCCTCCTCTTCCCCGAACTCTTGGTGACATGATCAACAAGTAATCTTGTCAAAACAAGGAAGCAAGCAAAATATATAAACCAAATAAGATTAAGATTAATCCTAGGTCATTTGCCTAGACTCGGAATTCAAGGAATGTGCTACTGCGTCATTGAGATTAAACATAAAGGCTAGTGTTTAATTCACTCAATGTTGGCTCTGATACCAACCTGTCACACCCCGATATTTCCACATTTTTCCGGTGGGCCCGGTGGGGAGTATTGTGACGTAGTTGATATCGTCATAGTCAAATAATCACAGTTTATAGCACAGCGGAAGGCTTGGTAGATTAAATATTATTACAACCCATAAGTTCAAAGTTCTAACAAAGAATATACAGACGGATTGTAATTTGGATCCACAGGCGGACCATTAAGACATATACACAAATAGAGTTTAATAGACTTTAGGCACTATGGACTTGCAAGATCCTCTTTATTTATGCCAAGTAGCTCCATCCTATTTACGTGAGGTACCTGCCACTTAGTCTTTTGAAAATACGTTAGTTTTCACTGGTAAATACAATTAACTAACTCACTTGAAAGAATTTATAAAATTGGTTTGGATGCACAAGGCACAAAGATTCTTTTATAAATTGGGACAATTTTATTTAAAATCATGTATACAGTTTTACATGCTTGTCATACATTTGGGTCGGTTTAGAAGCCGGTCATGATTAACCGACTCACCACTTATAAAACCCACAAAGGAGTTATCCCCAACTTATGGGTTAATTAATATTTAGCATTTTGCATCTATCGGGTGTATGCCTATACCCCGTGAATAGGTCGTGGCCATTAATAATTTAAATGAGCCGAGGATATCCAGGAAACGATCGTTAACCCCCAAAGTTTATGTTATCAAACAAAACAGATTAGAACGGGTTATGCAGATTTATTATATCACAGTCCGATTAAATGATCTCATACCCGACCAAGCGGTAATAATATACCGTATCCCAAGCCCGTATAAGAGAAAATAAGTTAAGAGTGTTTACCTGAGCTAATTATGCAAGTAATGTCACTCAGTCGTATATTCTTAGGAGTTTATACAAATATCTTCTACCGAGGCTACTTAATATGTATAGAAGCTTTTATTAACCTATTAGGATACTAACGGGTCTTATTTAAGTCAAAGACTTGGACCGGTTAGTTTTAAAGATACTTTACGGTTCGAAATGCTAGACTAAGCAGAGACTGGAATGGAATGTGATTCAGACCCGACAAGTTTGAATACTTGTATAATATGGGTAACTAAATACATTCTGGATTTTGAAGTTTGAATGACAAGGTGAAACCCGTTTCGATTAATTTATGCAAACTAGTTACATAAACCGAACCGAATACGTATAAGCATAACGGGTGACCGAATGAACCATATACAGGTTCCATACGTTATTATGCTTAAAATATGTTAAGACATCATTAGGATGTCAACATATATGCCCAAAAAGAAATTAAAATCGAATTAAGTCTCTTAAGGGCGTTTTGGTCATTTTAGGATTTATAAATAAACTGAAGTTCTGGTTAAGATCATTTTGTAAAAATATTTATTTTATGAGGTCAAAATAGTAGGATATCATACATATGTGTGGTTTACCATTTATGGCCAAACTATGCCCCGAAAGGTCATTTTGGTCATTTCACATATGCTTTTTAAGGACTTAATTGGGTTTCTGAGTTCGAGACTTTTACCTACTGTAAAAATATTTAAGATTATTTATAAAATCAGTAGGTAATAAGTCTTGGGTGCTAAATAAGCTTTTAAACCATACCATGCACCTATTTATCGTAAGAGTCGATATTTGACGATAATTCTAAAGTTTAAGTGATTCTGAGATTTTGACCAGCTTTGAATGGTCAAAATATTTTATTTTTCATAACAAGGTAGTAGCTAAAAGTTTTGCATGTTAATCATGTGTAAAACTTTTTTCATTCGCAAAAAGGGTTAGGCTTTATGCAAGAACACAAGGTTAAGGTCAGTATGTAATCTGACCCATCATCCCAATAATTCCTAAAAATGATATCATAATAGTAGGTAAAGAGTTTTGTCTCAAATTTGTGTTTAAAGCTTGATTTATATACCAAAGGGTATTTTAGTCGTTATAAAAGCTTAATTTACGATATTATGCATAACATCAATTTGAGACTAGAATATAATGTCAAAATAATTTAGACATGTTTATATATCAGTACTTAACCAATTTGTATGTTTATATATTTAAAAATCCCATTTTTAGACCATAAGGGCATATTGGTCAACATTAAGCATAATACTAGAAACATGCATATAATTCAAAATAATGAGTGACTAGGTAATATAACCTTAGAGGGTTATATCACAACCTTATATGGCCACAATGGAAGCTTAAAACATAAGGGATTAAGCTTAATCAGGTCAGAACTGAAAGTCAAAGCAAAAGTCAAGCTTTTGCGACTTTCGGTTGCGAACCGAGCCTACACTCAGAATTGTCTGGTTTGCTGATTCAAGGAACCAGTGAGTTTGACGGAGCTTCGGTCCCGAAATGACGTATTCGGTGCGATTATTACGACTAAGAAAAGAGTAGAAGATAGATTAGAACTCCGAGTAGTCAATTTCAATCTGGTCTCTATTGATTATTCAACGTTTACAGCACCACGA
Source organism: Helianthus tuberosus (assembly GCA_030545235.1). Taxonomy (NCBI): domain Eukaryota; kingdom Viridiplantae; phylum Streptophyta; class Magnoliopsida; order Asterales; family Asteraceae; genus Helianthus; species Helianthus tuberosus. Next base: position 10,065 of record JARYGA010007820.1, on the reverse strand, counting down.
GACCAGTTGGACAGCATGTCCCCTCTGGGAACCAAAAGCTTGTCCAAATGGGAACCCCAAGGCCCTATTTATAGACATCACCTACGCTATGTGTCCATCCGACCGGATGGTCATCCGTCCGGATGGACCTTGACATTTACAAAACCTGTCCAACTTCTCTATTCTATACAATATTCAACAGACGCTCTATCTAACTATTCGCACAGTGGTAGACGTACGAAATATGCACTAACAGATTCCCCCTCGGATGTCACTGTCGAATCGTCTTCAAAACTTTGAAAAAGTTGAGCCGTGTTTGAATATTCTGTAATCTTCAAATTTTCTGCAACTTCAATCAGGTATCTTGAAATCTGACTATCCAAATTCCCCCTCGATTGATGATTCGGGTTTGCTTTTGCTAAAGTAAAGCACGAATTCTCCCTGGAATTGAATCTTCAGGTCTTTTGCACAGTTCACGACTCTCCTCTGATTTGCTAAACTGCAACCTTCACAAGCAATCACCAACTTGAAACTAATCAATGCAGCATCCTCTGTTTCAACTTTAACCGCATCCGAGCTCAGTTTTTGATATCACAAGTTAGCACCACGATCTTCGCATTCCGCCTGCTCGATCTAAGAATGTACAAAAACTCAACCGGCAAATGATAGAAACTTCAAATACCCCACTGGTTAACTTCAAATCTGTGATTCCCCCTGAAGATCTGATATCCCATTTACCGTGATCCACATTAACGCACCATAAGAATGACAGATCCGTGTAAACGGTATTCTCCACAATCAGCAAATCTTCATCGAAAAATAAATCATCTGGTAATGTAATCAGATCTCTGAAGCATTCGTCCACAATCAGATTCATCTCTTCGGGTAATCTAGATCTCGGAAGCTTTCACCCACGATCACTCTCAGATCTCTAAAGCATTCGTCCATGATCAGATATCAACACCTCGGATCATCTTGATCTCGAAAGCTTACACCTACGATCAGATTTACATTCCCCCTGACGATCAGATTTCAGATTGTCAGGGGGAATGTAAATCTAATCGTAGGTGTAAGCTTCCGAGATCAAGATGATCCGAGGTGTTGATATTTGATCATGGACGAATGCTTCAGAGATCCGAGAGTGATTGTGGGTGAAATCTTCCGAGATCTAGATTATCCGAGGAGATGAATTTGATTGTGGACGAATGCTTCAGAGATCTGATTACATTACCAGATGATTTATTTTTCGATGAAGATTTGCTGATTGTGGAGAACACCGTTTACACGGATCTGTCATTCTTATGGTGCGTTAATGTGGATCACGGTAAACGGGATACCAGATCTTCAGGGGGAATCACAGATTTGAAGTTAACCAGTGGGGTATTTGAAGTTTCTATCATTTGCCGGTTGAGTTTTTGTACATTCTTAGATCGAGCAGGCGGAATGCGAAGATCGTGGTGCTAACTTGTGATATCAAAAAATGATCTTGGATGCAGTTAAAGTTGAAATAGAGGATGCTGCATTGATTAGTTTCAAGTTGGTGATTGCTCGTGAAGGTTGCAGTTTAGCAAATCAGAGGAGAGTCGTGAACTGTGCAAAAGACCTGAAGATTCAATTCCAGGGAGAATTCTGCTTTACTTTAGCAAAAGCAAACCCGAATCATCAATCGAGGGGGAATTTGGATAGTCAGATTTCAAGATACCTGATTGAAGTTGCAGAAAATTTGAAGATTACAGAATATTCAAACACAGCTCAAGGTTTTCAAAGTTTTGAAGGCGATTCGACATTGACATCCGAGGGGGAATCTGTTAGTGCATATTTCGTACGTCTGCCACTATGCGAATAGTTAGATAGAGCGTGTGTTGAATATTGTATAGAATAGAGAAGTTGGACAGGTTTTGTAAATGACAAGGTCCATCTGGACGGATGACCATCCGGTCGGATGGCAATCCGATCGGATGGACACATAGCATAGGTGATGTCTATAAATAGGGACTTGGGGTTCCCATTTGGACAAGCTTTTGGTTCCAAGAGGGGACATGCTATCCAACTGTTCTCGTTGTGCTGTAAATGTTGAATAATCAATAGAGACCAGATTGAAATTGACTGCTCGGTGTTCTAATCTATCTTCTACTCTTTTCTTAGTCGTAATAATCGCACCGAACACGTCGTTTCGGGATCGAAGCTCCGTCAAACTCGCCAGTTCCTGGAATCAGCATGGGTGGAGTAATTCTTTTCGTGCACCTTCATTTGTCATGACGCATAGGCAATCACCTTGCCCCTTTGCATAAGCACACAGCCCATACCAGTGTGCGATGCATCACAGTACACTACGAACTCTTCTATTCCCTCAGGTAATGTCAACACAAGAGCATTGCTCAACTTTTGTTTGAGAATCTTGAAAGTCTCTTTTTGTTTTGGACCCCAATCAAATTTTACATTCTTGCGGGTCAAGGTAGTTAGAGGTGCAGCTATCCTTGAAAAGTTTTCGATGAATCGTCTGTAATATCCAGCCAACCCTAAGAAGCTTCGAATTTCAGTAGGCATCTTAGGTGCTTCCCAATTCATGATTGGTTCTATTTTAGCGGGATCCACCTGGATACCACGCTCACTTACAACATGTCTAAGGAAATGGACTTCGCGAAGCCAAAATTTGCATTTGGAGAACATCGCGTACAGCTTCTCCCGCTGTAAAAGTTTGAGGATGCTTCGGAGATGTTTCTCGTGATCGGCTTGACTCTTGGAATAAATAAGTATGTCATAAATGAAAACAATGACAAACATGTCCAGATACGGCTTGCAGACTCGATTCATGAGATCCATGAATGCTGCAGGTGCGTTAGTGAGCCCGAAAGGCATCACTAAGAACTCGTAGTGGCCATATCTTGTTCTAAATGTAGTCTTGTGTACGTCTTCCGTTCTGACCTTTAATTGATGATACCCCGAGATCAATCTTCGAGAAGAAACTTGCTCCTTGTAGCTGATCAAACAGATTGTTGATCCTGGGCAACGGATAACGATTCTTGATTATCACTTTGTTTAGCTCACGATAATCAATGCACAAACGCATTTAACAATCTTTCTTTTTTTACAAACAGAATGGGTGCTCCCCAAGGCGATGAGCTGGGTTGTATAAAACCCTTTTCCAGTAAATCATCCAGTTGGGTTCTCAGCTCTTTCATTTCTGTAGGTGCCAAACGGTAAGGAGCTCGGGCAATCGGTGCCACTCCTGGCAGGATGTCAATCCTGAATTCTACTTGCCTTTCTGGAGGTAATCCAGGTAGTTCATCAGGGAAGACATCAGGGTATTCAGAAATGATTGGAATATCTTATATCTTGGGTTTTGGATCATCCACTGTCACTTGTGCCATATAGATGACACAACCACTTTTCAGACACTTGGATGCTTTGAGTAAGGATACATTGTCGGGTCATCCGTAGTGCGTATCTCTATGTATGGTGATCAACTCACCAGATGGGGTTCGAATGTTAACTTGTTTCTTATCGCGGGCAATTTGGGCTTGGTTATGTGACAACCAATCCATGCCTAAAACTACATCATACCTAGCCAATTTCATTGGCAAAAGAGATAGTGGAGTAGAATGATTCTTAATGGATATGAAACATCGATCAACAAGAGTTAAAGCGGTTTCTAAGGTACCATCTGCGAGTTCTACCTCATATTTTATGTCTAGAGTTTTAATAGGCAGATTCAGTAATTTACTAAACTTATGGTCTACAAATGACTTATCAGCACCTAAATCAAATAAAACTCTATCATAAATATCATTAATGAGAAAGGTACCTGTTATAACTTTATCATCATTCACAGCCTCCTTGGCGTTCATCTGAAACACCCTAGCATTTGTCTTTTTCGCCTCATCAGACTTCTTGGTGTTCTTTGGGCAGTTAGTCTTGATATGCCCTTTTTCATTGCAACCGTAGCAGGTTGCATTCTTCAATTCCCGGCACTCCAAGGACTTGTGCCCTTTCTTCTTACAAATTCCACAAGGTTTGGCTTGTAGATCTATTGTGCATTTCCCAAAATGCCTCTTATCATAGTTTTTACATCGGGGCTTGTTATCAGACTGATTCTTTTGAAACCCGGTGTTTCCCTTCTTCTTCTTGTTTAACTGATGGGACTTATCATCCTCCCTCCTTCTTTTCCCTTCCTCCGTAGCCCTTTTTGACCTACTCCTTATAGCATCAAGAGTAAGTGACAGTGATAGATCTACAACTGATATATAAGTAGTAGGCTTCGAAGCCTTGACATTCCCCTTGATTTTAGGGGGTAACCTACCAATGAAGCGCGCAATGCGCTTAGGCTCTGGAGTGACTAAATATGGGACGAGTCTGGACATTGAGTTAAAACTGGTAACATAGGACCTGCAGTCAAGATCTTTCATAACCAAGGTAAGGAAACAGTCTCCACCCTTTCTACTTCATGCTGCGGACAGTATGTATCTTTCACAAGCTCAACAAACCTGTCCAGGTGAGGTTATATAAAGGAATTTTTCCCGTGGATAGTACTAAAGCTTTCCACCACGTCAGGGCGTCGCCTTTGAAGGACTGGGACACAAACTTCACAATATCCTCCTTAGCACACCCGCTAATGTCGACAACTGTCTCCATTTCATCCAGCCATTTCATACAATCAATGGCCCCTTTTCCCCCCGTGAAATCTCTTGATTTACAAGAGATAAAATATTTGTAAGTACATCCCTTGTTATATCGGGGAGTCTGATCAACCACAAGCTGCCTTTGGGGTTCACTTTTCTGATTGGATGAATGTTCAGATTCATCGTTTGATGTATGCTGCTTTGAAAGGGTCTTAGAATGAGATTTTGATCGGAAGTTACTTGGTTCTCTAAAGGCTTCATTCATTGCTCTAGCAACTGCTGTGTCTATCATGGCTTGTAGTTCAGCGCCAGTGACATTTATTCTTGTATTATTATTCCCAGCAGTCGAGTGACTATGAGCTTTATCTGAGCCAGCCATAATGAAGATCTGTAAAATATAAATTTAAGAATAATAGTTTGTTCATTTGTCGCATAGTGAATCACCGCATTTGATGATTTAATAGCCATGGTGTAAAATAACCATATAGGTCAATAAGTTAAGTATTTATGAAGATGTATATTTGAAATTATTTGATTATAAATAGCCTAGGTTGCAAATGAACCATCAGAGGAAATTAAACAGGATAAAATCCTTTATATGTTAGACAAGGGATACAAGTCACAACTGTCAATGTTGCATGGATATCTTTATATAGCACAAAAGCTTGTCTCAAGGACATCTAGATGGTACAAACGCCTTGTCACTAGGACAATTTAAAATATAGTTATGATCTTTTTGGATCGAAGGTTTTAAGGATCGAACATAGTTCATCGCCCTTTTTACAAAAGTTATAAGCTATAACCATCTTTGTTGTGAAAATGATATAATTTGGCCCGTAGGCCGAATAATTAACATCTCTAATGGATGTTTTTGGTTTAGACATCATATTCGATGTCATTTGCCATGATTTACAATAATCATTTTGGCTATGTACGGATTTGGAAAAACTCAAGCATATTGGAGGCTGGTGTGGTTTCTTAGGTCACACTGCCCGGAATGTTAACATGTGTTGGATGTTAACAAAGAGTTATTATCTTAAAAGGGTTATACCATCATGGCCATTGATATTTTGGCTAGGTTATACTTTTAAGAATGTCTTTTGAAATTTCTTGGCAGATCAATTTAAATTGAAATGATTAATTGCATGTTGACATATGATATATATATATATATATATCTGTGTGTGTGTGTGTGTGTGAATTTCAAAAGAAAAATACCACTAATAGAAATAAGGATTATAAAAACTGTCCTAAATGGGTCTTTGGAAACAAATTGTCCATGCAGGGACTAAAAAGAAAAATAAGTCCTCACAGGGACTGTTACTAAAAGAAATGTCCACACAGGGACCTAATTGAAATGAAAATTACAAAACAAGTAAGGGTATTCAATGATCTTTCTTCTTTTTCCCTTTGATGAAGTTAGCAAGACCCTTAAGAAACTTGTTGTGCTTCTTATCACGCTCCTTCACCATGTTTTCGACTTGTTCCAACCTTTGCAAGATTTCTTGTGGTTACGGTTGTTGAAGTGGAGATTGTGGTTGCTGTTGTTGTTGAGGTTGTGGTGGTGGTGGGTATTGATACCCATAAGCAGGGACCCAGTTGGGTACGCGGGTGGAAAAGGTGAGGGGTAGAGAGCATTAAAGTTTGTTGCCTCGATGTATGGGTCAACGGCAGGTGCATGGTAGTTATAACCTGAGTAGGCTTGTGGCTCAAACGGGTTGTACCCAGTTGTATCTGGGTAAGTAGAAATTGGGTTCTCATAACCCACTAGAGGTGGTGGTGGTGCGAAAGCGACCGGTGCAGAGTCAACTTCCAACACAGGGTTTGAAGGCCCACCTATTTACGGGTCTTCATAGAGCGGAGGGTAGTTGGTGGAAGTTCGTGGGGTGCTAAAATTGAAACCCCCTGGCACGGACATTCGTGCGCTTCTCCTTCGCCTCGATGGTTCTGGAGGCGGAGGTTGTTCTGCTGCTGGTGGTGGCGGTGGCGTGACTGCCTGAAAGTGCGGGTCCTCGGAGGGAGTCCGCTGTGGTGGTGGTGGGTCATGGTGACGGGGAGTGAACTCCCACTTGTAGGTGCTCCACCTCTCGTCCCATATATCGGGGCCTCGGTACGGCGATCCTGCAAAAGAGGAACCACTGGAAATTTCAATGGGATGCGTAGGCGTCCCAGAAGGTGGCATTTCTGGATCTGGATCATCGTCCAGTTCCATATCCTGATATTCAGGATAGTGGTCTTTGGGTCCTAATGGGTTATGACCCCCTGGTTCATTGATTTGGTTAATAGGGTTAAATTGACCCTAAAAATAAGGAGTGGGGTTTTGGAAAGAATGGTGGGAGTAAGAGTGGTGAGAAGCAGAACGTGGTAAGGAATGGTGAGAGTGGTGCGAGTCCTAGGGCTCTTCTTCTTGTTGTGGCCCAAAGGGGTTATGGTAAGAGAGTGAAGTACTGAGCGAGATGGAACGTCTCTCCGGTTCAAGGTAATTTCTCCAATCCTCATGTGGGTTGGAGCTGTATGACGCAGAGGGAGTTTATCTATGCGAAGGCCCTGCTTCCTGGTCATTCCTTCCTCTCATTGGCGCTTTGCCTCTTCCTCCTCTTCACCGAATTCTTGGTGCCATGATCAATAAGTAATCCTGTCAAAACAAGGAAGCAAGCAAAATATATAAACCAAATAAGATTAAGATTAATCCTAGGTTATTTGCCTAGACTCGGAAGTCAAGGAATGTGCTACTGCGTCATTAGGATTAAACACAAAGGCTAGTGTTTAATTCACTCAATGTTGGCTCTGATACCAACCTGTCACAACCCGATATTTCCACATTTTTCCGGTGGGCCCGGTGGGGAGTATCGTGACGTAGTTGATATCGTCATAGTCAAATAATCACAGTTTATAGCATAGCGGAAGGCTTGGTAGATTAAATATTATTACAACCCATAAAGTTCAATTTTCAAACTAAGAATATACAGACGGATTGTAATGTGGATCCACAGGCGGACCATTAAAACACATACACAAATAGGGTTTAACAGACTTTAGGCACTAGGGACTTGCAAGATCCTCCTTATTTATGCCAAGTAGCTCCAGCCTATTTACGCAAGGTACCTGTCACTTAGTCTTTTGAAAATACGTCAGTTTTCACTGGTAAATACAATTAACTGACTCATTTGAAAGCATTTATAAAATTGGTTTGGATGCATAAGACAAAAAGATTCTTTTATAACTTAGGACAATTTTATTTAAAATCTTGTATACATTTTTACATGCTTGTCATACATTTGGGGCCGGTTTAGAAGCCGGTCATGTGACAACTGCCAAATTTGCATGCATCCGTACAATTAATTAATCTTAATTAACGTTTAATGACTGTGCTGAATTACAATTAATGACTTGAACGGCTTTCTGATTATTGCTTTACACGCACATGTGCATCACATATTGCAAATGACATATCATTGACTGCATGGAAACATATAGACATAAATGATGCACAAAGCACAGTTAGCACAGTTAACAGACAAACCGGGAAGATACTGACAGGAGTTCAGAACATAGACAGACGTTTTGAGACACAGTATGAGCCAGAAACTAAATACTACACTAGTTTAGAGTGTAGGAAAGTAAGGATCACAAAACTGCATCCTTAAGTGATAGTTTAAGTGTCGGAAAGTGCCTAAAACACACCCAAAGTGCTGAATTCAGCATAATTCAACAAAAATCAGCATTTTAACAAGCTAGTATCATGCAAAAATATGACTAAATGGTCCTAAATGCTTTCCTAAGTGCCGGGAATTAAAAGTGTCACAAAAGGGTACATAAAGAACACTAAACGGTATAGTTTAGCACTTTAACGAACCAGTATACAACTGAACAACCGGACACTACCCGAAACACCAAAATTACACTAGAAGCATTGTTTTAATGTTCTGAGCTAGTTATGATCCCCGAACATCATAACACCCACTAAAAATAGCTAGTAACTGAAACATCTAATTATGCACTTGAAATCTAACCATTTAACTTAACTTACCATCATCACTCAACTAGTACCCCCCCCCCCTTGTGTGGACGGTTACAAGGGTGTGGCCCACCCTTGATTTCTTTTATTTGTTTTGATATCCTAGTAGATCATGTCTTGTACTTAGAAGACATATAAACCATTGGTTAAACTCTTAAAATGGATTATAAAAGAACATGAAGGTTATGAGAGCTCATTTGTGCACACACTCAAAAACACACATCTCCTTCCTTCTCTCTTGCTAGCTCACGGCCACATTCCTCCACCACACCACCTCCATGTTCAACCTTCTTCCATACATTCCAAGGTGGTCTAGAAGTGTAAGAAGCTAAGTTAGGAAGCTTGGAGGCCTTGAAACTTGAAGGACCCTCACCGTTTGCTTTTATCCACTTCATTTATCCTCTTGATCATCCCTAGCCGTCTGCTAGTGGTAAGAACACTAATCCTTCTATTTTACATCTATTTCAAGTGGTTAAAAGATGTTACATAAAGTTAATCTTGAAGAACACTAAGAAACTTGAAGATGAAACATGAACATAAGCATAAAATTATAAGAAATCATGTTATTTATGTGTTGTTATACTTGATGATTGTTGTTTGCTTGTGTAAATGATGTAGATCATTATATGATCTTGCTAGATCATGATTAAAAACATAATCTAGCAAGATGAGAGGATGAAAATGTTAGAGATTTATAAATCATCCTCATGCAAGACATGGACTTGAAAGAATATATTGTTTTCTTGAAAAATAATGATTAATATGAGTAGTAGTACTTGTAGATCTAAAGATTTATGGATGATTTCTAAAGAAACCAAGTTAAAAATATAAGTTTTACTAAATCTTGGTTCTTACATAAACAAACCTTATTTTTGGTGGTTAAACAAGTGTATAAACACTTGTGTAACAAGAAGAATTCGTAAAGAAACATTTTTAGAAATTGTGATTGCAAGTTGTAAACATCTAAATCATACAAGAATGAGGTTTTTAAATAAACAACCACACTTTAAAGGGTAACTAAACTTACTAAACACACTACCAAGTTACTAAAAATTTTCATAAACTTTCAAGTTCGTGAAGTGGTAGAAAATGCATGTTTTGGCAAGATTGGTAAGAGTAAGTTGTTTAGAGTTGATCGTAAGTTGATTGTGATGATTTTTTACAAAAGAAAATGATATGCTTGAAAGCATGGAAACCTCCATTTTTATGGGAAACTATGGCAAAATTTTATAAAAATATTAACACTTAGAAAAAATATTTATAAACCTACACTTACAAGTGTATTTTCAACAATAAATGGTTACATAAACTTTGCCATAATTTTTGGTTACAAAAATACAAATATTGGAGGTTGGTTTTTATAAATAAAAGTGGCCAAATATATATATTTAGAATATATACACATTGAAGACACACATGTGTGATTACTTGTATATTATGTGTATTAGT